>CATNWA010002850.1:0-19518 GCA_951230385.1 Staurois parvus | reverse complement strand
CCTTCTCAAATTCATTGATATTGCATCTAAAGTCGCACCAATTAAGGGATGAGCCAACAAAACGACTTCGATAGTGCGGGGTGACATTGACAGCCATGGTGAGAATCTTAAAGGAGCTGAAGAGTAGGGAGCTTTCAATGAAAACCCAGTGTTTATGTATGAAATGACAATTCCAGTCTATGATTCTGGTAATGTGAGTAGCGTAATAGTACTTTTTAAAGTCTGGCAACCCCATACCCCCAGAATCTTTAGTGCGCATGATTAGTTGAAATCGAATCCGCATTTTTTTATTGGCATTTTTTTTATTGGCACACACAAAGGCCCTCTGAGCCTGTTGTAATTGCTTAAAAAAGATGGAAGGGAGCCTAATAGGGAGAGCATTCATACAATACAGTATCTGAGGAAGAATATTCATTTTGATGATTGCTGCTCTGCCAAACCAGGAGAAGGTTTTTGTGTGCCAAATATTGAGATCGTTCCGAATCTTGCGTAATAAAGAGACAAAGTTCTGCGTGTCTAAATCCTTCAGATTTGGAGTAAGCCATATGCCTAAATATTTAAGGGCTATAGGGACCACTTGAAAGAGCAATTTCGCTTGATGAGGTCTAAGGAAGAAGGACTTACAGTCAAATTCAAAGCCTTTGATTTAGTGTAATTAATTTTAAAATTCGAGAGAAAAATGGTCGTGATTACATGTATGGTGCAACCGCTGCTTCCATACTGGCACAAGGGTCAACGCTCACAAATGCAGGTTCACTCGTGTACGGTTGAGGGCGAGAGAATTTTTTTTTTTTAAGTTATTTTGATTTTTTTTTATTATTTTTACACTGTCCCTTTTTTTTATCACTTTTAATGCTATCACAGGGAATGCAAATATCCCCTATAACTTCAATGGCCATTGTCATATATTCTTTTTTTGAGAAATCTGGGGTCTATCAGACTCTAGATATCTCCTCTGCCCTTACATTATCTAATCTCACCAAGATCGGTGTGATCAAATGCTTTCCCAATTTACAAATGGCGCTGTTTATATCCTGTGAAACTGAAGTGATGAAATGCTCGTAGCTTCCGATTTCTTAGACTATAGAGATGATTGGCACCATTCTTGGCACCATTCTGGTCTCCAATCAGCTCTATGATCAGCTGGCAGAAACACCGGCTGCATTCTCCCGATGGCACGCGACTGCCCGAGAAGACCGTGGAAGGCAGCGGGGAGGGGGGGGAGGGCATCATCTCCTGCCTAGTATATGTCTGAGTTTCTGTCCTTAGATTGTAAGCTCCTTGTCATTACAGACTATTGTGAAAGCCTCAAATATAGAAGTCAATTTCCAGGATTCTGTCATTGCCAGGAATATTGATCAATCAATTAAGATTTTGGCTGCTGACTAGAAAGTGGAGAGGGAGTAGAGCAGCTGACTGGTGTATGCTTGTTAAAGCAATCCTGCAGATAATAGGCCACTAAGATTGCTTTTACATGAAAACTGATTGCCAGCTGAAAAAAATGATACCAGGATGATGCCTGCAGCTGTAGGCATCATCCTGGTATAACCAAAGTCCAGTGATGTACCAGTACGTCGCTGGTCCTTGTTGGGCATATACTGTATGCTATGTCCTTTTTTTTTTTTTGTATGCAGCCAGTGGACTGAATGAAAAAAAGGGAATAAATCTCTGCCAGAAAAAGTGTGTGGTGTGCCCACCATTAGAATATATACCGCCCTGCATCCACCCACTTCTAATGGGGGGCACACATTAGGTGACATGCGCCAGTTCCAAGATTGTACAAATGTCTAAATAGTGGCACGCTTGAATAAAAATTGTCCACATATAAGTGGTACCCCATATGGAAAAAGGATGACACCAAGTCCCAAACTATCTTGCCACTGCTCCCCATGTAGTCTGGGCATCCGGGGGGCTCCACGTGACTATCTTTTCCCTCGTAAATCCAAAACTTATAAGTATAGCCTGTTGTCCTCTCACAGGTCTTCTACATCTTGACCCCATATCTGGCACGCTTGCTGGGGAGAAATAGTTTGAATGCAAGGCAGCCAGAAGAATTAAAGAGGGACTCATCAGCGCAGATGTTTTGCTGGGGAGTATAGACATCTGCAAATTTTTGGTTAAGGTGATTTGTGAGGGGCTCAACTTTGTGGAGCCGGTCAAATTCAGGGTTACCCCGAGGATGACAGAGTGTATTGTCGCTGAAATGCATAAAACACATTATACTCTCATATCTATGTGGGGGGAGGTAAGCATAGGGGCTAAACGTAGGTGCTGGCAGGTGCCGGGGCTGATCCCGCTAACGCTGCGTTTTTGGGGACGCTATACTAATGGGAACGCTGGTATAGTGCTGATCTGATCAAAGATATTGATCCGTTCAGACACTATACTAGTAATGGAGGTTTATTGTGTATGACGTGTTCCTGGCAATCAAAGGGTTAAATGTGATTACTGGTGTACTAGTGGGCAATCTGACGCTATCTGGGAGGGGCATGAAAACCGCGGGAGCGCGAATCACATATAAATATCTATATGTGATTTTGCGCACCTGTGCCGCCCAGGAGCGGTATTTTCTGCTATAGGGCGGTCAGGAAGTAATAACATAAGCGGTTTGCATTACTTTAACTGCGGTCATGCAATGTTGCACCACGAAATGAGCTTTCTTTTGGTGGTATTTTATTGCCTGTGCATTTTTTATTTTTGCGCTATAAAAAAAAAGGCTGACAATTTTGAGAGAAAAAACAATATTTTGGACTTTTTGCTATAAAACATGTCCAGTAAAAAAATTTAAAAATCAAATTTCATCATAAATTTCAGCCAAAATGTATTCTGCGATGTCTTTGCTAAAAAAAACTCCCAATACGTGTAAATTAATTGGTTTATGTGAAAGTTATAGCGTTTAAAAATGGCAGTATAGATACTGGATTTTTTTTTTTAATACTAATAATAGTGGCAATCAGTGACTTATGGCGGCAATCACTGACTTAAGGTGAGACTGCGGGACTGCAGCGGACATTCTGACACGGGGGGGGGGGGGGGGGGGGGGACTGACTTGGGGTCACTGACATCCCCAGTGACACCCATACAGTGATCAGTGCAAAAAGAAAACCACTGACATTGTACAAATGGCACTGGGGAGGAGGGGGTTAACATTTGGAGGTAATCAAAGGGTTAACTGTGTAAGGGGAGTCTTTTACTAGTGGGCATGGGGGTGTTCTTCTCTGTTACACACTGTCCCGGAAGGCTGCGATCCGAAACAGTGTGCTAAAAAAACTGACAGGGAGGAGAGCTCCATTGAAAACAAAGCAGCCTTCCTCCCCGTCAGTGTTTGCCAGCAATCACAGGGCTCTGGCGGGTAATCACTGGCTGGGATCAGGTGATTGACACCCACAGTCACTATTGGTGCAGTGGGTAGGGTGGTCGCGTGCCTTGCGCATGCTCCCTACCCCGAATTGCAGGGTTACGTTTAAATACGTGATCCTGCGCACAGGGGCCGCCTTGTAGCAGTATATGTACTGCGGGCGGTCCCCTAGTGGTTAAATAACCTCAAAATGTTAGGTACAGATATGACTTATGGCAGGACTGCGGTGGACATTCTGACACTGGGGGGGAACTGACTTGGGGTCACTGACATCCCCAGTGACACCAATACACTGATCAGTGCAAAAAAAACCCACTGAACCTGTACTAATGGCACTAGGGAGGAAGGGGTTAACTTTTTTTAGGCAATCAAAGGGTTAACTGTGTGAGGGGCGTGTTTTACTAGTGGGCGGGGTGTGTACTTCACTGTTGCACACTGTCCCAGAAAGCTAATCTCTGCTCTCCGTGACAGTGTGTTGGGAACTGACAGGGAGCAGAACTGCATTGAAAACAATACAGCTGTGCTCTGTGTCACG
The DNA here is from genome assembly GCA_951230385.1 of Staurois parvus. Lineage (NCBI taxonomy): Eukaryota > Metazoa > Chordata > Amphibia > Anura > Ranidae > Staurois > Staurois parvus. Next base: position 15,625 of record CATNWA010002850.1, on the reverse strand, counting down.
GTTTGCCGGCAATTGCCGGGACCTGGCGGGTAATGACCGGCCGGGACCCGGTGATTGACACCCGTGGCCGCAATCGGCGGTGTGGGTAGGGCGGCCGCTCGCCTCGCACACCCCCTACCTGATATGCAAAATGATGTTTACAAACGTGATTTTGCACAGCGGTGCCGCCCTGCCGCAGTGTATGTAGTGTGGCTGGTAGGCAACCGGTTTAATAGCTTTTTCATTTTGTTTTTTTTTTTTTCTGTTTGTTCCTATTGTTGCCTCTATTAATTTTCTTGTTTTTTTTTCTCCAAAAATGATCAGCCAACTATAGTAATGCATTTCCTAATGAAAGTTACAAAGTCATACATCCTATTTTCGAATGTCAAACATTTTCAAACTTATATGTCAAATAATTTTAAAAAATGTCCAGTTCTAATTTCCCAATATAATTATATATCCTCATTCCAGCTCAATCTGTCTGTTACAGTGGCTTAGTGGTTAGCACTCAGGGCTTGCAGCACTTGGGTCAGGGGTTCTAATCCCAGTCATGGCCGCACCTGTCTGGAGTTTGCATGCTTTCTCTGTGCAAGAGTGTTTCTGCTCAATACTCCTAAGACATACTGTTAGATTCATTGGGCCTAGTATATGTCTGAGTTTCTGTCCTTAGATTGTAAGCTCCTTGTCATTACAGACTATAGTGAAAGCCTCAAATATAGAAGTCAATTTCCAGGGTTCTGTCAGTGCCAGGAATATTGATCAATCAATTAAGGTTTTGGCTGCTGACTAAAAAGTGGAGAGGGAGTAGAGCAGCTGACTGGTGTATGCAAGGCCGCTGATAAGGGGGTGCCGGGCCACTGACAATCCCATCTACACCTAATAAATTCCATTCTTATGCAGGCCATAGATGGGTCGAAAATCGGCTGATTTTTGCACCGTTAATGGGTTAATTGGCCAGCTGTTTTTCTGGATTTTGGCAGATATTTTTGTTTGGTAAAGTTTGAAAAAAATCGGCCGATTTTTGCGGCAATGATAGGCAAATCTGCCGATCTTTTTACTGATAAAAAATCTGCGCATGAGCTGTGACCTGCAAGAAAAAAAAAAAAAAAATAAGAAGACGAAGAAAAAGAAGAAGATAGAAAAGAAGAAGCAGAAGAAAAAGAAGATTAAGAGAAAGAAGCAGAAGAGAAATAAAAAAAAAGAAAAAGAAGAGGAAAAAGAAGAGAAAAAAAGAAGAGAAAGAAGAAGAATTCCAGTCCGCTATTATATTTGACATTGAAAAGTATTGCGGTTGCAACAATGTATCTATTTGTATCCGGAAAAAAAACATCTGTATCCGAAATGAATACAAATAGATACAATGTTGCAACCGCAATACTTTTCAATGTCAAATATAATAGCGGGGCTCTCTGCAGGGACAGAAGTAATTAAATGCCGGCCGTAGATGGGAAGAAAATTGGCTGATTTTTTTTTTTACTGTTGGTGGTAACGTCGGCCTACTGAAGGACCGATTATTTGTTTTTTGGTTAAAAAAACGGCCGGTTTTCTCCCAGTCTATGGCCTGCATTAGTCTCCTCTCATTCTATCACACAGCGGCTCAGTGGTGTGGATGTTACCTGCGTCCTGTTCTTCTGACAAGTTTGTCACTGTCAATTTTCCTTCTGTTTATATTGGATTGCAACTTTGTTTCTCTTCTCTCCCCCAGACTGCTGATCCCTTTCTGTTCATAATACAAGCCTCTCTCCTTATACAACTTGACCCCCTCCCCCCCATCACCTGTTCCATCTGCCAATCTATGTATCCCCGCCCCACTCTTTATGTAATATTTATTTCCTGATCTTGTTAATGTGTCTCATTTCCTATCACCTCCAGCTGAGATCTGGCATTATTATACGATTCCTGATTGTATCTCACCACTAGTCTGACTGAATTCACAATTCCTGGTCAGTCCCGTTCCCTTACATATAATAATGTTTAGGGCCGGTTCACACTACATGTGTTTCAGTTGCTTTTGGTGGCATCACAAACGCACAGAAAGTAGCTTATATGGTTGTCAATGTCATAGTTCACATCAGTGCTTGCAGTGCTAGTGCATTCCGGATTCAGAAAAAAAAAGTAGAACATGCTGCATTATTCCTGCACAGAACTGTACTGGAACGCGGTAAAACGCACCAAAAATGCACTGGAACGCACATGTCCCTAATCAAATTGAAGAAAAATAGAGGGGAAAAAATTAACTGGAATGCGTCAAAAATGCACTGGAACGTTATCACCTGAGCAATGCAGAATTGTTGGCAGAATTCTTGCCGCAATTTCAAATTGTGCTAAAATAGTCTTAAAATACGCGGTGCACTTTTGGGGGCCATTCATTGTTAATGACACCCCAAATGCTGTTAGCAGACACGCATTTTGCTGCACATATGACAAATACACTATCCACGCACCTAAATGAGCATTGAAAAAACACACAACACTCCATGCCCACAAAAGGCTCCATTTTGCTTTTTTGGGCCTTTTAATGCTCATTGTGGTGCAGTTTTTAACCAACATTTTGCTGCTTTTTTTCAACACATATTTTTGTGAAAATGTGAGTTGAAATTTTTATGTTTATTTTGGTGCTTTTGGAACATGTATTTTGGCTGATTTTGTACCAGCATTTTCGTGTGTGTTCTGGAAATGCAGGTCATGTTTGCGGTGACATTATTTTGTTATTGTCACCCCAAAGTGGCCGGCAGATGTGCAGTTTGCCAATATGCCTAAAAACAAAATCAAAATGCACTTTAAAAAATTGTCAAAATACATGCTAAGAAAACCAAAATGCATGTTAAAATAACCTGTGCCTAAATGTGTGTTTGGAAAAGCGTCAAAACGCACATTAAAAAAAACCCGTGTCAAAATGCGTGTTAAAAAAATACAGCATGTTAAAGAGGCAAAATGCACATAAATGATGCTAAAATGTGCGATAAAAAGGAGCCAAAATACACATTTAAAGAATGTGCCAAAAGGTGCGTTAAAAAGTACCAGGGGTGAGTGGTGATTATTTTCAGGTCATTTCATTGTCTTTTTAACTTTGATTTCACTGTAATCACACAATTATCTCCGGAGATCACATGCAGCCCCTCCCCCTTCTACACAGATCTCAGCTGTTCTCACAGGAAAAACTTCTCTCTTTTCCTTCTGAAAACAAATGTCCTCCGCCTTATAAACAGGGGGACCGAGGAGAAGATTGTTCCCTGAGAACTGAAATGAGATCAATTATCTGTGCTGAATAAACATACACCAATATTGCAAATGCCGTGTACTCTGTAAACGCACTGTAGACTAGCGCATTGTGCACTCTAACACATAGAGTACAATGTTAGTGTATACCAGGGGTGGACTGACAACTCATGGGGCCCCCGGGCAATAGGGGATCATGGGGCCCCTGTGTCTTTGCCCAAACTCAAAAAGGCCTATGAAAAAGGTACCAGGGGCATCTCATGGGGCCCCCTATTGACCCCGGGCCCTCAGGCAGTGCCCGAGTTTCCAAATGGTCAGTCCGCCCCTGGTGTATAGTGTGTTAGAGTACAGTGCGTTAGTGTACAATGCGTTAGAGTACAAACGCACTATACTCTAATGCACTATACATGAACGTATTGTACACTCTAACACAATGTACAGTAACGCACTATTTACTAATGCGCTGCACTCTAGCACACTGTACGCTCTAGTGTATTGTACTCTAACGCAATGCACACACTAAACGCATAGCACACTATACACTTAACGCATTGTACTCTAACACACTGTACACTAATGCACTATACACTACCGCAGTGTACACTAACACATTGAACAGTAATGTACTGTACACTAACCCACTATACACTAACGCACTGTACTTCAACACAATGTACACTAATGCACTATACACTACCGCATTGTACTCTAACACAGTGTACAGCAACGCACTATGCACTAACGTATGGTACATTCTAATGCATTGTACACTAACGCACTGTACATTAACACATTGAACAGTAATGCATTGTAGACTAACGCACTATCACACTATACACTAAACGCACTGTACACTAACGCACTGTACTCTAACGCACTATACACTACCGCAGTGTACACTAACGCACTGTACACTAACGCACTGTACACTAATGCATTGTAGACTAACGCACTGTACACTATCACACTATACTCTAACGCACTGTACACTAACGCACTGTACACTAACGCACTGTACACTAACACACTATACACTAACGCATTGTACTCTAACGCACTGTACACTAACGCATTGAACACTAACGCACTGTACACTAACGCATTGAACACTAACGCACTGTACACTAACGCACTGTACACTAACGCACTGTACACTATCGCACTGTACACTAATGCATTGTAGACTAACGCACTATACACTAACGCACTGTACACTAATGCACTGTACACTATCGCTATGTACACTAACGCACTGTACACTAACGCACTGTACACTATCTCACTGTACACTAATGCATTGTACACTAACGCACTATACACTAACGCATTGTACTCTAACGCACTGTACACTATTGCACTGTACACTAATGCATTGTACACTAACGCACTGTACACTAACGCACTGTACTCTAACACACTATACACTAACGCATTGTACTCTAACGCACTGTACACTATTGCAATGTACACTAACGCATTGAACACTAACGCACTGTACACTAACGCACTGTACACTAACGCACTGTACACTAACGCACTGTACACTAATGCATTGTAGACTAACGCACTATACACTAACGCACTGTACACTAACGCACTGTACACTATCGCACTATACACTAATGCATTGTACACTACCGCACTATACACTAGCGCACTGTACTCTAACACACTATACACGAACGCATTGTACTCTAACGCACTGTACACTAATGCACTGTACACTAACACACTGTACACTAACGCACTGTACACTAACGCACTGTACACTAACACACTGTACACTAACACACTATACACTAACGCACTGTACACTAACGCACTGTACTCTAACGCACTGTACACTAACACACTATACACTAACGCACTGTACACTAACGCACTGTACACTAACACACTATACACTAACGCACTGTACACTAACGCACTGTACTCTAACGCACTGTACACTACCACACTATACACTAACGCACTGTACACTAACGCACTGTACTCTAACGCACTGTACACTACCACACTATACACTAACGCACTGTACACTAACGCACTGTACACTAACGCATTGTACACTAACGCACTGTACTCTAACGCACTGTACACTAACGCACTGTACACTAACACACTATACACTAACGCACTGTACACTAACGCACTGTACTCGGTATATATGTACATATATGCAAAGTTTAAACATGAAGGCCTAGCTGCTGGGATGGTTAATATCGGTGACCCATCAATACCCGCGAGCTAATGTGCAGATAAGCAGGAAGTAGCGTGTGTATGCACATGTGTGCTAACTGACATGCTGCTAGTCCCCCAAAAGCTTCACATTACCTGTAAACCCAAAAAAGCATCAAACCATCACATCCCCCCCACATGCTATGAACATTGTTGCAATGGCCACACTTACTTTGCAGATGAGGATCAGCTCCTCTGTAGAGAACAGCGATCTCACTCTCATGTGCTCACAGAAATCAGCCAATTTTGTCACTCTCAAATGTGAAACTCTCCCAACTCCTCTCCTAACCACCGAGACTCCCCACTACCACTGTCGGGTGCGCACGTATGTCCTTCTGCCAACGTGATGACGTATTTCCGGTATGACAGCCGCTCCGGAGCCTCACGATTATAAAATCTGACTTTGGTGAATATATGTTATTTTGCGGTTAAAGGGCCAAAGTGAACACAAATTGAAGGCCCCAATGATCACTGTAAAGAGGATTGTATAAAGATAATAGCTAGCTGCACATTGAACACGACCTATTCGTTGGTACATAACATTGGGGGTGCAATAGGGGGCTTTTGGATTATTTAGGATATACTTGCACACGCGCTCTAACAAGGAAGATTTAAGCATATTATATAGGTAGCAAAAAAAAATTTATGGGTGCGAGTACATTCAACTAGAACATGAAATAAACCAAAAAAAAAATCAAACAATACATAGTCCAAATGTTTATTGATCAAATACATATTCAACATTTATTTTGACAGCAGCAACAAGTAGGTACATTCAGTTTCTTGGTGGGAAAAAAAAAAAGCAGGATGAATGTTGCTAAAATAGAACGGTCCTGTTCATAAGAGCTTACAATCTAAAATATCACACCTTCCAATGAACAGTGCTATTACAGGGTACAACAGCAAACGGTTAATAGGAATCCAGCAACTTTTTCAAGGCCATAAACTTAGCACACACCATCAATTATTTGCATGTTTATCTATCCACAAAACAGGCTGCAGATCAAAAGATCAAGATACAAATACATAATAAAGTGTCAAAAAACAAACACCTCCCACCTCCCCAAATCCCCCACACATACATTTCTAATTAGGTTGGTCCTAAAATTGCATTTCTGTCTAAATAAGCACATTATAGCCAAGTGCAGATTTAGAAGAGCAGAGAAATTGACATGTTAGGATTACAAGTCAAAGATCATCATATGCTCCCAAACCATAAACACACCATCACTGTACAATAATATACACCAAAACACACTGTAAAAGGACAAAATGCAAAAAACATTTACAGCCCACATCAAAACACAGCGTGAGTGGGGTCTCGGGCAATTCGCACAATAACTGGTCTTTATTACAGGAAGCTCCCACTCAGAAGGAACGTTTCACACTGGATTACTGCACAGATCTGGAACTAATACACAAAGCACACCAAGATTCAAGGAAGAATACACAAGAATCTTGTATTTAGAGAATGCCTGCTTATCCCAGAGTTTAGTTTAACCATTTGCCGCCCGCCCTATGGCCGAATGGCAGCCGGCAAATGTCATCAGCGTTCTGGGTGGACGCCATATGGCGTCCTCCCGCACATGCGCAGATTGCGCTTCTGCAGAGCCTCGCAGCGGTGCGATCTGTCACCGGCCGTGTACCTCAGACACGGCCAATGACAGATCTGAGTATCGCCCCCCGTTGCTGGTACCATGTGACCTGCTGTGACCAATCACAGCAGGTCACATGACAGTTGTATACAATGGATGGCTTCATTCATGCCATCCATTGTATACTAGTGTCTAGCTGTGAATGGTCACAGCTAAACACATGCACATGCCATGTGATTAGCTGTGGCCAAATCACAGCTAAGCACAAAAAAAAAAACCCCTGAATGAATCGATGTCATTCAGGTAAATGCTTGCTTATAGCAAAGTAATTCTTTGCTATAAGCAAATTGTGTAAAAAAAAAAAATAAATAAATACTGATCACTTCCCCAAAGTAGTACAATATTACTATGGTAACATTGTACTACTTTGGTCATAGTGAATTATGAAAAAAAATCTTAAAAAAAAAAAAAATTTAATATAAAATAATAATAATAAAAAAAAAAAAAAAAAAATTCATACTGTCACCAGTCAGTGTCCCTGATCACCGCCATGCCAGTTATATGATGACGCTGTACTTGTGAACTCTATAACTTTCCTACAAACTAAAAAATACATCCTAATTTGGGTTATTTTCACCAAAGTCATGTAGCAGAATACATCTCGGCCTAAATTATGAAGAACAATTATTTATTTGCAAACTTTTATAACAGAAAGAAAAACGTGTGCTTTTTTCAAAATTTTTGGTCTTTTTTTGTTAATTTAGCAAAAAATAAAAACCCCAGCGGTGATTAAATACCACCAAAAGAAAGCTCTAGTTGTGTGAAGAAAATGATAAAATTTAGTTTGGGTACAATGTTGTATGACCGCGCAATTGTCATTCAAAGTGTGAGAGCGCTGAAACCTGAAAAATGGCCTGGGCAGGAAGGGGTAAAATTGCCTGGTATTGAATTGGTTAGGCCGGCTCCATGTGAGTTTTTTTTTTTTCAGTTCACAAGAGGAAAATTAACTTTTTTTGCATAAGGAAACCAATCACAAACATATTGGCACTGTAATGGTACACACCAGATAAACAATACAATTTAAAATGTAACATTCATCCCATTGATGATGTACAATCGGTTGAATGGCTTTGGAGATGTTGTGTTTGTACACTGTACAGCTTGGCCCCGCACTAAAGCAAACACCCCTCAATTCCATGGTGACAGGTTCACAAAGCATCCAATGTCATTATGATTGGTTATTGACGGCAAAGGATGGCCTGTTCGGGTTCCACATCTGCCATTTTTTTCGTATCTCATGCCTGACCTATAAAGGATAGAAATACAGACAAATCTATGTAGTTAAAAAAAATCTGTCACTTTGCCCAATCAAAACTAATTAACAGGTTCTCTTGGCAATAAAAGAATGGATGGATTAATGAAGCATGAATGGATGCTTGTCTATTTCATGCTCCTCCACTGTGCTAGAGCGCTCAACAAATACCTGGTGCTTCTGGGTATGGGGGAGCAGATGACCTCCTCCCACATTGCAGTGCTCAGGCTTGTGCATTAGGTCGCCAAGCTTGAAACACTCAAATGAGGAAGAGGAGGAACACAATTATTCAATGTAAAGCCGGAAATTCAGCTAGTTCAGCAGGGACCCACCGAATTTCAATCCATTTATGGGGACAATGGTTGTACAGAATTCAATCTGCCAATCAACTTCTGTACAACCAACCTGAGCTCCAACACTATGGAGTCAAAAACTGTAGACACTTGGTGTATTAATATTATTATTTTGGAAAGAGAGGGTATAACCTATGTCAAGTATTTTGTCATCTGTGTCCCATTGGTGAGATATCCATCTACTTCCTGCCCAATGCCCAAAACAGGAAGTGAGGAAATCTCTTCAAAGTGAGGGATTCCCTGGTGGTCACCAGAACTAGTGTCCTCATTAAATGATTTCCTCTCTTGATGTTCAGCGGACTCAAAATGTAGACTCTTTTGTTATTATGTTAACAGTAGACAAATAGAGAGGGTGAATCTCCCCAGTAATATAAAATTGACAGGTATTCTAATTTCTCTCAACTCTATCCAAAACTGAAATTTATATATATATATATATATATATATATATATATATATATATATATATATATATATACACATATACACACAGTTGTGTTCAGAATAATAGCAGTCAGACATCACTACCCGGATCAATCTCTGTTTTTGGTAGAAATGATATTTCTACATGGCAAATAATTTCCTAGCAGGTGTAGTAGAGTAACAGAAATCCAACAGACCCAACAGTCATGACATGCATGCTGCTGATTCTGTGTCATTGAATCACTCATTGAAAGGGGCATGTTCAAAATAATAGCCGTGTGGAGTTCTATTAGTGAGGTCATTCATTCTTTGAAAAACAGGTGGCAATTATTGCCCTTATTTAGGGAAGGAAGGCAGCAAATGTTGGACATGCTGGTTACAGTGCATTTCTCTCTGAAATTCTGAGGAAAATGGGTCGTTCCAGACATTGTTCAGAAGAACAGCGTACCTTGATTAAAAAGTTGATTGGAGAGGGGAAAACATATAAAGAAGTGCAGAAAATGATCGGCTGCTCAGCTAAAATGATCGCAAATGCTTTAAAATGGCAACCAAAACCTGAAAGACGTGGAAAAAAGCGAAACACTACCATTGGCATGGATAGAAGAATAGCCAAAATGGCACGGACTCAGCCAACAATCAGCTCCAGGAAGATGAAAGAAGGTGTGACGTTCCCTGTGAGGACTGTTACAATTAGAAGACGCCTATGTGAAGCCAAGCTATCTGCAAGAAGTCCCCGCAAAGTCCCACTGTTGGAGAAAAGACGTGCTGAAGAGGTTACAATCTGCCAAAGATCACATTGACTGGCCTAAAGAGAAATGGCGCAACATTTTGTAGACTGATGAAAGTAAGATTGTTCTTTTTGGGTCTAGTGGGCGGAGACAGTTTGTCAGACGACCCCCAAACACTGAATTCAAGCCACAGTACACTGTGAAGACTGTGAAGCATGGTGGTGCAAGCATCATGATATGGGGATGTTTCTCATACTACGGTGTTGGGCCTATTTATCGCATACCAGGGATCATGGATCAGTTTGAATACATCAGAATACTTGAAGAGGTCATGCTGCCTTATGCTGAAGAGGAAATGCCCTTGAAATGGGTGTTCCAACAAGACAACAACCCCAAACACACCAGTAAACGTGCAACATCTTGGTTCCAGACCAACAAGATTGACGTTATGGAGTGGCCAGCCCAATCCCCGGATCTTAATCCAATAGAAAACTTGTGGGGTGACATCAAAAATGCAGTTTCTGAGGCAAAACCAAGAAATAGAGAAGAACTGTGGAATGTGGTCCAATCATCCTGGGCTGGAATACCTGATCACAGGGGCCAGAAGTTGGGTGACTCCATGCAACACAGATGTACAGCAGTTCTCAGAAACAGTGCGACTACAACCAAATATTCATGAAGTCATTCAAAGGAAAGCAAAATCTTCAAACATTTCTCAGTTTATATAGTGAATGTTTGAGTTTGTAAAGAAGAATACAAACACTGCGATTTTTTTGAACCGTCTAATATTCACTTTTCTTCAATTTTTTTAGAGGAACAACACAAATATGATATATTTTTCTTCATGGTTTGATTTGGAATAGAATGTGTCGTGTTCCCAATGCATTTGTGTGGATGGAAATAAAAGCTATTAGAAGGATTTTCAGCTTTATTCACTTTTTTCAACACACTGCTATTATATTGAACATAACTGTATATATATATATATATATATATATATATATATATATATATATATATATCATTTTTTTTTTGTTATACTTAATGTGGAACTTTACTAATAAAAACTTGATAAGTAATAATGTTCTTTAGCAAGCAACATACATTCCTGCTCCCAACATTAGTGTGTGCTAAACTGCCTCCAGCATTGTTCCTGTATCTTCTTGCTGGAGGCTGCCATTTTGCTGAAGCCCAGAGCCCCTGAGCAGCAGTAAATCTTCAGGAAGTCAGCAGATTAGACTCTACATTTTCGGCACAGTGCCAAAAAATAGAGAACAACTGAACAGAGTGAGAGAGTATGTTACTGTAATTTAAATAGTATAGGCACTTATTTTTTTAATATTTTACATAGCTGTACCTGCAAAACCTTATAATCAACTTTAACTATATTGGCTTCCTATGATCATCCGTTTCATCTAGTGGTCATAATGTGGTCAGTAGATGACACTGAGGATCATAGGAAATCTTCTTTCAAGAGAACAAAAGTGACTTAGCCTCTTTAATCTAATTTATTTTAGGTTGTTACAATTCCACAGCTCTATCAATATATTGTACATTCTGACTTTGTGAGAAAAAAAACATAGATTTACAGCTTCACTCCAATCACTGAACACTGATTGCCTATCAATGTGCAAGAAAAGCTACAATGTCCTACAAAGGATTATTTAATATTGGAAGTGTCCCTTATAAATGAAAAATTCAATCTTTATAACTGGGCAATAAAGTCCAAACGAGTTTAAAATGGATGATTAACCTTGCCGGAATCTTTTCATTCTAGATAAAAAGGTCTCTCCCACCAAGTAAGGGGATTTTTATCTCGAGGGAGGTGGCAACAGACAGTGTCTGTCTTTGCCTAATGGTCTCTCAGCTGCTTGATGTAAAATTTGCATCTCTTTCAGGTTTAGAATACATTACACTCGTATGTCATTTACCATTTATTCATATAATTGTGGTGTTTATATTACCTTTCAGATATAATTTCCTGACCCAATTTCCTTCACTTTACAGATGCTTTAAAACAAGCCCTCACTGTCCTCTGTAGCAGCAAGTATTGCGGAGTAATTCATCCTTCAAGTTTACAGCAAATACTGTTTAACTTTGATTTTCAACAACTCAGCTCATTCTGCTCCCCCTTCTAGCAATGAGCCCACAACTTGGCTAACCCTGCTTGCCTCTTCTAGCAGTGACTCAGTAGTTCAGCTGAACCTGTGACTCCACAGCTCAATTGACCCTGATCCCACCTCCCCACCCCCTCCCCCCAGCAATGGCTCAGCAGATTTCTAATGTATACACAGAACAGATGCATAGGAAGAGGGGAGGGAATGAAATGCTGACACCAGACTTGGATGACTTCAGAGCATCTGATGAACTTAGAGGTTGAATTACTCCAGTGTCTGCAGCTACAGAGGTCAATGAGGTCTTGTCTGAAAGCGTATTTACTACTTGTTAAGAATACGTAAAGACTTGAATGTCCGTAGCCTGGATACAGCACTTCTTTAAGCCGGTCACACACATTACAATCTGACTGTACAGTCTGCTTTGCTGCTACCAAAACTATAAAATGCTAGGGCCTATCTACACATTTCATTATATTTGTACCCACTGGGACAGACAAACATTTAAAGGGAAAATGGCTTAATGTGTAATAAACTGCTTAAATCTCAATCAATTGACTTGAAACTTTGCACAGGCCAAGTTATCAACATCCCAAACATGTCCAATACATTTCATAGATTTCAGCCTTCCACAAAGAAAATGGGGGACATTAAGCTTGTTTTTTGGGGAGCTTAATGTGGATTAACATACAAAAAAGAGCTTAGATGTTTACCAATTTCCCCCAAACTTCCCACAATAGAAGACTATCTATGGCAACATATTCTGAAAATTTCAGATCATTTGGAGAATCACACCAAAAAGTTATTCACATTAAGCTATAGTTTACAATTAGAGATGAGCGAATCGAAGTAGGCGAAGTGGAATTCGTTTCGAATATTAGAAAAATTTTGATTCGCGCCGAATCCGAAAATTAGCATACTTCGGATGCGCGAATCAAAATTTTTCCTAAAATGGCGGCAACATGTGCGGCGACGGAGCGGGGATGTCTGGGAAGGCGCGCAGACAAGGCGCGCTGACCCATAATGCATTCATTCATGACATGTGATCGCATTAGCCAATCAGCAGCCAGCCAGCCAGCACTGTGTAATGGTCGAGCTATAAATGGCGGCCATTTTAGAATTCTCCATTTGCCTCCAGTCATTCAAGAGAGGCAGACCTGGCTGTATTGAGGGAGAGAGTTAGGGACACAGAAACGTTACTTAGGGCCACAGAAACGTTACTTAGGGCCACAGAAACGTTACTTAGGGCCAAAGAATCGTTACTTAGGGCCACACAGAAACGTTACTTAGGGCCACAGAAACGTTACTTAGGGCCACAGAATCGTTACTTAGGGGCCACAGAAATGTTACTTAGGGCCACAGAATCGTTACTTAGGGCCACAGAAACGTTACTTAGGGCCACAGAAACGTTACTTAGGGACACAGAATTGTTACTCAGGCACAGACACTGAATATGTTACTCAGGGACAGACACAGAATTGTTACTCAGGGACAGGACACAGAATTGTTACTGAGGGACAGAGAATTGTTACTGAGGGACACAGAATTGTTACTCAGGGACAGACACAGCATTGTTACTCAGGGACAGACACAGAATTGTTACTCCAGGGACAGACACAGAATTGTTACTGAGGGACACAGAATTGTTACTGAGGACACAGAATTGTTACTCAGGGACACAGAATTGTTACTCAGGGACTGAGGGACACAGAATTGTTACTCAGGGACAGACACAGAATTGTTACTCAGGGACTACAGAATTGTTACTCAGGGACAGACAGAATTGTTACTGAGGGCACAGAATTGTTACTCAGGGACAAAGAATGTTACTCAGGGACAGACACAGAATTGTATACTGAGGGGACACAGAATTGTTACTGTAGGGACACTGAGAATTGTTTACTAAGGGACAGACACAGAAATTGTTACTCAGGGACAGACACAGAATTGTTACTGAGGGACACAGAATTGTTACTGAGGGACACAGAATGTTACTCAGGGACACAGAACATTGTTACTCAGGGACAGACAGAACTTGTTACTCAGGGCACAGACACAGAATTGTTTACTGAGGACACAGGAATGGTTACTGAGGGACACAGAAATTGTTACTCAGGGACAGAATCGTCTACAGAATTGTTACTGAGGGACACAGAACTGTTACGGGACACAGAATTGTTACTCGGGACGGGACACAGAATTGTTACTGAGGGACACAGAATTGTTACTGAGGGACACAGAATTGTTACTGGGACACAGAATTGTTACTCAGGGACAAAAAGAATTGTTACTCAGGGACACAGAATTGTTACTGAGGGACACAGAATTGTTACTCGAGGGACACAGAATTGTTACTGCAGGGACACAGAATTGTTACTCAGGGACACAGAACTGTTACTCAGGGACACAGAATTGTTACTCAGGGACACCAGAATTGTTACTCAGGGACACAGAATTGTTACTCAGGGACACAAGAATTGTTACTGAGGGACACAAAATTGTTACTGAGGGACACAGAATTGTTACTCAGGGACACAGAATTGTTACTCAGGGACAGCAGAATGTTACTCAGGGACACAGAATTGTTACTGAGGGACACAGAATTGTTATAGGGACACAGAATTGTTACTCAGGGACACAGAATGTTACTCAGGGAACAGAATGTTACTCAGGGACACAGAATTGTTACTCAGGGACACAGAAATGTTACTCAGGGACACAGAATTGTTACTCAGGGAGACACAGAATTGTTACTGAGGGACACAGAATTGTTACTGAGGGACACAGAATTGTTACTGAGGGACACAGAATTGTTACTCAGGGACACAGAATTGTTACTGAGGGACACAGAATTGTTACTCAGGGACACAGAATTGTTACTCAGGGACACAGAATTGTTACTCAGGGACACTAGAATGTTACTCAGGGACACAGAATTGTTACTCAGGGACACAGAATGTTACTCAGGGACAGACACAGAATTGTTACTAGGGACGACACAGAATTGTTACTGAGGGACACAGAATTGTTACTGAGGGACACAGAATTGTTACTCAGGGACACAAGAATTGTTACTCAGGGACACAGAACTTGTTACTGAGGGACACAGAATTGTTACTGAGGGACACAGAATTGTTACTAGGGACACAGAATTGTTACTAGGGAACAGAATGTTACTAGGGAACAGAATGTTATCAGGACACAGAATGTTTCAGGGACACAGATTGTACGGGAAAGAAGTTATAGGGACACGAATTGTTATAGGGGAACAGAATGTACGGGGAAAGAATGTTACTAGGGACACAGATTGTTACTAGGGACAGCGCTGGGACCAGGAAAAAAAAAAAAAAAAAAAAAAAAAAAAAAAAAAAAAAAAAAAAAAAAAAAAAAAAAAAAAAAAAAAAAAACCCCAAAAGAAAAAAAAAAATTGTTATAGGACACAGATTGTTACTCGGGGACAAGAATTTGTTAAAAAAAATTTTCCCAGGGACACAAAAATTTTTAAGGGACAAAAATTTTTGGGGAAGAACAATTGTGAGGGACCACAAAATTGTTACTGAGGGCCCCAAAATTGTTATGAGGGACCAAAATTGTTACTGGGGAAACCCGAATTGTTATGGGGAACAAAATTTTTCCCCAGGGACACAGAATTTACTAGGGAAAG
>CATNWA010002849.1:0-20959 GCA_951230385.1 Staurois parvus | reverse complement strand
TTTTAACAAAATGAAAGTACCCCATATTATACCTTGCTCTAACGTACAAAAGACCTGCACTTGGGGTGTGTGTTGTGTGGTGTGGCGGAAAAACAGACAGCAGATAAGTGGCTAAGCTTTGTGAGGAGAGGGGGTATCACATTTAGGCGCTTCAAAAACTGAATTATCCCATACATCCTAATATTTTATAAAAATGTGGTAATGTTATGACATGAAATAGCAGTCAAATATTCCATAAGTCTAATTTCAGCTATAACTGAGATTAGTTGATTTTGTGAAGGTACCTCTGTGGATTTCCAATACCAAGGGATTAATCTCCTAGTATCTGTTAATGTGGGCTATATGTGTGCACTACATTTTTTAGAGTGTTTAGGAATTCCAGAAAAGGGTAACCCTGGAAGGTAATGTAAAAGGTCTAATAGGAACAATACCTCTAGGACCAGCTCTAGAAACATTCTGCACAGAGGCCCAACATTCTTTAATTTGGGGGCAAAACCAGAAGATATGAGCAACTGTTCCCCTATACCCCATACATCTCCAGCAGAACTCTGAAATTGCCTTGTTATGAGAGTGTAGTATAATAGGGGTTTTATACCAATACATCATGACTTTGTAGATGTCTTCTTTATGAGTAATACAACACGACATATTAGAAGCTGCTTCCCAGATTTTGTGCCAGCAGATTAATGGAATAGGTCTTTGAAGGGCCTCAGCCCATTTTCTCATGTATAAATGAGTTTCCTCAGTCAGGGGAGAGGACTCATGCAATATCTTATATATAGTAAAGATTAAATGTGTCTGAGTGGGGCCTAACATACAAGTATGTTCAAAGCTAGTAGGTCGATCTGGGGAAAGTGAGGGCCTTTTGGTAGAAAAAAAATGTTGAAATTGTAAATATGTATGGAGAACTCTGGAAGGTATGGTTTTGTGCCTGGTTCTGATTTCCTCAAAGGAGAGAAATTTCTGGGTTACTGAGTGAATTGAATGGCGCATTTGAAATGTGCCAGCTTGAGCCCATAGAAGCATTTGAGAGTAGATTAAGCTATCAGGTAGTGCAGGGTTATATAATATATTAGTCAAATGGGAGCACGGGGGTGATAAATCAAAATTTTTATTACAAGTGCGCCAGTTTTTTACCGTAAATGACATGGTATTTAAAAGTTGAGTGTGGAGAGGTAATTTAGGCATAGTATGCAAATACCAAATAAGAGAGGATGGATGTATAGAAAACATATGAGATATCTCAATTTCTGACCACATATTGCTAGTGATCTAACTGACCAGGACAGAATATGTTGTAAATGATTAGCATATGCCCAGTAGTATTTAATTAGGTTGGGTGCTCCAAACCCTGTCATGTCAAATAAAATTGAGGAAAGCTTTCTGAAGAGAGCGGAGCTGTACCAGCAATATATTAACTGGGAGTGTTTCCAACAGATACAATATCCTTGGCAATATGAACATCTTTAACACATTTATTCTACCTAGGAAATGGTGCCCCCCATTTTTTTCAATGAATTCTGTACATCCCTAAACAAACATACAAAGTTAGCCTCAAATAGAGTTGAATATGAAGGTGTAATATGTGTACAAATGTATTTTATAGAGTCAGAATACCAATGGTAATGATGATAATGTTGGAGAAAGAGCAAGTTGTTCAAAAGAAAGATTGAGGGGTAGGGTTTCGGTTTTGGAAGTATTCATTTTATAGCCCAATAAGTCGCTAAAGTCTTGAAGTAGCTTATGTAGGGCTGTCAGGGAAATGTGAGGATCTGTGATGGTCAATAAGATGTTGTCTGCAAATAATGATAGCTTAAACTCCTTTTGTCTAACCTTAACTCCCATAATATCTGAATGTAGCCTGATTGTCACTGCTAATGGTTCTAAGCATACACCAAAAAGGAGGGGATAGAAGAAACCCCTGTCTAATGCCATTAAACATTTGCAAGGGGTCTGACATAGCACACAGAAGTTTGACCTGTGCCGTAGGTGAGGAGTACAATGTGGTAATAGCTTTAAAGAACGGACCACGTAGGCCAATAATGACGTAGAACTGCTAACATATAAGGCTAGCTCAACCTATTGAATGCCTTTCGTGCATCTAAACTTAAAACCTAGGGCTGGTGTTTTAGTGCTTTTGACTACACATCGATTAAGTAAATTTTGTAGTCTGAGTTGAGAAGAGCTATAGGTCTATAGTTAACCAGAGCTGTAGGGTTTTTCCCAGGTTTCAGGATGATGGTAATATGAGTGTTGAAATTGGGAATGGGGAATTTCTCAAGAAAGTAAAGATTTATAAAGGGCTAACAGCGATGGAGCTAAGCTAGGAAGAAACTGTTTATAATAAGAATTGGTAAACCCATCAGGACCTGGTGATTTATGTAAGGGTAGATCTATAACTACTTTTTCCAACTCTTCATAGGTAATGTCATTATTGGGAATGGTGAGGTCAGCATGTTTAAGTTTAGGTAAGGGATTTTGGGAATGGATCTGAAGTGGGCATGTCTGCCTAATTAGAATGGCAACTCCCACTTTTCCTGTCAAATCTAAGGCTACATATACTGAAGGGAAATATTTAAGTGCAAAATTAAAGTAACTTCCTTTGCGGAAATGTGTTTCCTAAATCAGAATAAGGTCAGCATGGAAGTGTCTAAATTCCTTCAGGGCCTGCCACCTCTTCTTCACAGAGTTCAAACCTTTTATGTTACAGAATAAAATATGTAAAGACATTGTACTTTGAAATAAGATAGTAACATGGTAGTGCAGGTCAAGTAAACAGATAAACCAAATAAAACAACAAAAAGAAACTGTAGTAACCAGGGATGATAATTGTAAAAAAAAGGGGGAGAAAAGTCTTGGAAAAAAGGTGTGAAAAAGGTCTATTCAAATAAGAAGAATCTAGGAAAGACCCAGAATACCGGTTGAGCAGAGTTATCCCAATTAAAAAACCTGAAAGCCATAGTCTTCTCAGGTAACCATGGCATGAGCCATAGTTAGTAGGAGGGGATATGGCGATGCCAAGGATAGGGCAGGAGCCTCCTGCATCTTCCCCCATTCCAACAGGACTTCAGTGGGAGTGATCATTAGAAAGCTCTGTAGTGTGGTCCACAAAGTTGAGCCAAAGCATCCACTTAAAGATACAAAAATGTGAGTGGGGGGCGTATGTGCGGCTGGCATCCAAAATGGACACTCTATATTACAGCTCCGCTGCCTCACTGCTATAGCAGCAAGATTTACCATGACTAACGGAACTCTGCACTAATCCCCTAAGGGGTAAAACCCCCCCAGTACCCTCCAGCGCCATGCCCAGAAGGAGAAAGTCCCCCACTCACTCTCAGTGGCTCACGGACTTCTATCCGGCCCTGGATATACGGAACCAAGATGGTGCCGGCACCTCACAGCGTGGATGCTCCATTCCTGCTGCAGTCACACACAGCTACACTCCAGATCCAAGGCTCCTGGTCCCCCTGTATAATGGTGACCCTGGTGAGTCCTCTCCTCCTCTATCCCTCACATCTAGAAGCCCTGCCAAGTTCAGTCCCAGAACTGAAGAGCCCTCACTTCCAGACCCACACTCCTCAGCTACTCATCCGACTCCTATATTACATCTACAATCTACCATTGAGGATTTTCCTGCTTCTGATCAACCCATATCTGAATTGGCAATGAAAAATATGTTGCTTTCATTAAGGCAAACCCTACACAGCTATATTTCAAATGTGATATCCCCTTTCTCAAATGCCTTAAAGGATCATTCCAAGTGAATACACCATATTGAGAAAAAAATGGCCGTAATGTTCACAGCTTATAACTCGGTAGTAGATGCCCACACAGATCATGTATCCTAAATCATCCAATTGAAAAATAAGATTTGGAAGACCGCTCCAGAAGAAATAACATAAAAATACACGGAATTACAGAATCGGTCACCATTAACTCTCTTCTACCATGCATACAACAACTGATGACACACCTCATCCCAACAATCAATGCGATTGAGGCCACCATTGATAGAGCACATAGAATACCACAACACTCATTTTTACCAGCAGCCACTCCAAGAGATGTACTAATTAGAGTACTCTTCAACCACATCAAAGAAAAACTAATGGCAGCTGCCAGAAATTCCGCAACACTTCCCAGCTCACATGCAGGTATTAAATTGTATGTGGACCTCTCAAAAGAAACTCTCCAAAACAGGAAAAATTGATCTCTACTACTAAAGCCCTAAGAAACCACAATATACTGTAAGCTACCAATGGGGCTCCCCCATCAAATTTCTAGTTAAACACCAGGGCAGATCCTTCACCATAAGGAACCTAGATGACGGCATAGATCTCCTCAAGGAATAGAATATAACACCAGTAGATGAGCATCAGAATACCCCTAACCAGCTACACCAAATAGAGGGTGACTGGACCTGAACAAGGTTTTCAAGCAAGTCTGAGTTGCTACTAAATCACCACAAGTTTCTGCTATAGAGATTAGGCCTATCTCTAATCCTAGCTATGTTTCTCTCGACACCACATAATGACAACTATTTGTTGTCGAATGCTTCTTCACGCACCACTATGACAGTAGTCTTCCAGACTACCCATGTTTCTTGCATTGTTAGCAAGATATTTGTATATAAAAGTTTTCCTTTTCTTCCTTTTTGTTACTACCAGTCATCAATACACCACCAATATTCTACATATCCTTAGCAAACACCTTCACAAGACCAATATATAAGTGCCAAACTTCCTCACATAAGGCTTCAACATCAGTGCACAGAACTATCACTAACTTTCCATAGAGCTGAACTGTCCACTTTCAACCCTACTCCAAGCAGCATGTGCACGCTGCTAAGATATATACTACCTCAAACACATCGAACCAGCACACGCCACCAAATGATTAAAATAATCTCACTAAATGTCAGAGGACTTAACTCACCTATGAAGAGATCCTTTCTAAATAAGGATATAGCTGCCCTTCACACTCACATTATCTTTGTTCAAGAGACCCACTTCGCTCTCTCTAAAGCACTGTCCTTTCACCTCAAGAATTTCTCAACATGTTATTTGGCATCCCACCACAAAAAAAACGAATTGAGTCATGACTGCAATCAAAGACTCACTTCATTTCCGACTCCATTCGGAATATGCTGATCATTCCAGCCGCTTCCACATAATGATGGGATTGATTGATAATACTCCATTCATCTTGGTAAATGGATATGGCCCAAACTCAGACCAACTATGATTCTACAAACAACTCATTACCAAAATATCTCCAATGAAACAAGGTCAGTTACTAATCGGGGGAGATTTCAACATTGTAAACAATATACAAATGGACACCTCGTCTGACAAACGAGCCTCAAAACTCAGCCTTGAGCAATTCCTCCACGACAATAATCTATACGATATCTGGAGATGTTAACACGGCTCTGAAAGGGACTATTCATACTTCTCTCCTTCCCAACGGTCATACTCTACAATAGATTTCTTCCTCATGGACAAATGGACATTACAACATATCACCTCTTCCTCTATAGACTCTATAGGCTCTATAACTTGGTCGGATCACGTGCCAATTAGCATTGCACTGACCACCTCTAGTAGACTGAATATCCCTAAACCATGGAGATTAAACTCTATGTTACTGACAGATCCTGTCCACAGGAAAACTATTGTGGATGCTCACACCCTATTTTTTTAAACTAACAATACCCCAGACAGCACTCTACCTATAAAGCCTTTATGTGAGGGATTCCTATTAAAATATCCTCCCAAGTGTCATCCCATAGAAGACTTCATATAGATGAGGTCTTAAGCTCTGTAAAATCCAAGGAAGAAATAAACAAAAACAACCCCTCCCAACAGAATTCCTCAGCCTTCTTAAAAGAAAGGGAAAAACTCAGATCCCTCCTGTTATTCCAGTATGACCTAAACTTAAAGTCAAAGCCAAATACTATTCTTTACATAACAAAGCAAGTTCCCCCCTTGCTAGGACAGTTAAATGCCAGCATCTCAAATAAAAAATCCAGAAAATTTGATATCCACGATCCAACGAGCCTCTATGGAATCCTTTAGCTATGGCAAATGCATTTGCAGACTTTTACAAAACTCTCTATAACCTCAAAGATGACATTGAGACCACTCAACCCTCCTCCACCGAGACAAACTCCTTCTTACAATCAGTCAAACTGCCGGCCCTTTCTGCAGACCAGTTGCAAAACATCTTGGAACCCTTTAATATCAAGGAAAATCGAATCAGTCATTTGATCCTTACCACTCCACAAATCTCCAGGTTGTGATGGATATTCCAACAAATATTGCAAACAATTCGCCACTATCCTCTCTCCACATCTTACAAATCTCTTCAATACAATTGCCTCCACGGGCTCTATACCTAAAGACATGTGACAATCCACCATTACAACTATCCCTAAAACAGGAAAGGATCCCCAATAGGTACAAAAATAGACATATCTCTCATTAACACCAATATCAAACTATTTGCTAAATTAATAGCCTGCAGACAACTCCCCCCTCCTCCCCTCCTTGATACATTCAGACCAAGTGGGTTTCATACCAGGTCGACAGGCCCCAGATGCCACTAGGTGCCTAATTTCACTAATACAGGACCTGCAAGAACATTGTACGCCCTCTCTGCTCTTCTCATTAGATGCAGAGAAAAGCATTTGACTGGATACACTGGGGTTTTATGCAATCAGTTCTACAAAAGTTTGGAATCATAGGATGGTTACAAATGGCAATATTGTCCCTATATTCTCCATCAGCCTGAGTCTTAACTGATGGAATACTTTCAGACCAATTTGACATCTCCAATGGAACAAGACAAGGATGCCCATTATCACCAATAATCTTTGCACTACTAATTGAGCCTCTAGCAACAAAAATCAGACAAGACCCTCAGATAACAGGTATAAAATCTCACGACGTTGAACACAAAATAAGTCTATTTGCTGATGATATTATCTTAATGATAACTAACCCAGCCAGATCCCTATACAGAATAAGAGAGCTCCTAAGTTCCTACGCTGCAATTTCATACTATAAACTTAATGAACACAAATCCTTAATCTTAAACTTACACACGCCCAAACAAACCCAATTGCTCCTCACAAAAGAATTTCCTTACATTTGCGCCGAACACTCTCTCCCTATCTGGGAATCAACCTAACAGCTTCTACATCCCAATGTTACAACTATAATCATAAACTGTTCCTCCAGGATCTCCCCAAAGAGGTTTCTGCACTACAAATCTTTGGTCTATCCAAATAAGGATGCATAACCGCCCTGAAAATGTTCATATTGCCCAAAATATTGTATATTTTTAGGACCCTTCCCATAACCATACCTATGAATTTTTTTCATGCTGCACAGAGACAATTTTCACACAATTTCTATGAGAGTTCAAATGCTGCAGAAGTTGCAATAACCTTTTAATCTGCCCTTACCGTAGATTAGGAATGAGTTTCCCCCCATCTCCACACATATTACTTAGCTACGCTGCTCGACCAGCTTTGCTACTGGTGGCATCCGTCAGTCGAAAAAATTTGGTTCTTCATGGAAGCCCATTTCTTCCATCCCAGATCACCACAGACCTACCTCCTGCTCTGTTCCATTGACCATAAACCCCCTTCAATCAACCATCGCTGCATAAAAGCCTCATTAGATGTGTGGTTATCCTTTATGACACATTCCCTCCAAAAATCCAATAAGATTTCTATTCTGCTGAACACCCTCTCCGCCTACACCCCATATCTTAACCTAACCAAATGGGAAGCCTAAGGAATCTCTTAAATTTTTGACCTATTTATAAACCATAAACTAGCCACATTCCATCAACTCCAACTCAAATATCCCATCCCGTTAAATGAGAATTTCAACTATTTCCGAATAAATCACTGCCTAAAAAACAATAAGATCCACCCAAACAAACCCCCCCACCAACCAAAAAACCCACCCCCCACCCCTCCCCACACCACAGAAATACCAGCCTTAGCATTCCAATTCCTGAATAAATCCAAATAGCCAGGCAAAAGAATCTCTATGTTCTACTCACTTATACTAGACTCAAAATTTTATTTAAAAACAACCTCATTGACAAACTGGGAGACATTACTTTCCCAAAATTTCTCCGACCAAATACAGCACAAAACCTTTGCCATCACCTATAAGGCCTCCCACTGTGCTACACACTGGAAATCTTAATTTATATTCAAATAACTTTTATTGAAAAGTTTCAACATATCAAAAGTATATACAAACAACAACATGGAATGGTTCACATTTTAGAGGAGTAGTACATGGAAATGGCAAATAAGGATGGAGGATCCCCACCATTTGGCTGGGGAAGCTTTAGGTCTTAATCATATTTACATGAGAGGTATGCTCGGTGTCTTGTGAACCATGTTAGGAAACAAGTAAGATGTAAGTAGGGGAGGAACACGGGGTAGAGGGAAAAGGGGAGGAAGGAAGGCACCAATGCAGCAGGGATAAAGTACATTGAAATAGTATATTATAGCAATCAATTTATTGAACAATTGGGATTGTTTAACCATCGAGACCATTGGACTGTAAATTTGTTGTAGGAAGAATTGTGAAGGGCTGTTCTTCTTTCCATCTCACATTGGAGATTGAGGTCAGCTACGAGGTGGGACAGAAGGGGAGTGGTGATGGATCGCCATAGTTTGGTAATGTTAGTCTTTGCGGCTGCTAAAATGTTTATGATAATGGTGTGTGAGTTCATAGGGAATTTATCTATTCCGATGTAGAGGAGAGCTAAGGCAGGGTTTGGGGTTACTGGCGTTCTTGTAATTGAGAAGATTATTTGGAAAAATTCGTTCCAGTAGGATTTGAGGGACTTACATGTCCAGAGTAGGTGAAGAAGTGAGCCAGTTTCTCCGCAGTGTCTCCAGCAGACCTGTGAATGTTGAGGGTAGTATAGGGATAATTTAGTAGGCGTTAGGTACCATTGGTGGAGAATTTTCAGGTATGTTTCCCAATGGGAGCTACATTTCGAGTCTTTAAAAGTGATGGTGAATGTTTTTCCCCAGATATGTGGGGTTGTTGGTTGGAGAAGGTTTTTTTCCCAGTTGATTAAGGATGAAGTATATGTGGTAAATTGCGCTTCAGTTATAAGTGTGTAAAAAGTTGAGATTCCTTTCTTTGGGTAATTCATCCTATGAAAAAATTGGTGTGCAGTTGCAGGAATTTCTATTTCAAGTGGTATGTTTGTTTTGTGAAGTGAGTGGGTTAATCGCATATAGGTGAATTGTTCTTTGTAAGGAAGGTGAAATTTCTCTTGGGTAGTATGGAAGGAGTCTAGTTTGTGTGTAGTGTAAATGTCTTGTATATAACGTATGCCAAGAACTTTCCATGATGTCAGATTTAAGTGATGAGTAATGAAGTGTAGGGATGAGAGTGGAGTAGGGATTCGTAGGTTGTCTTTGTGTAATTGGTTGTAAGCTAAGAAGTTGTGCCAGGCCATCAAAGAGGCTTGTATGCAGGGGTGTTTATGTAGGGGTATAGATTGAGCTGTTCGGGGTATGAATAATATATCTGTTAATGTGTGTGGTAGATACAAGGAGGTTTCCATGGTGGTCCAAATTTTTTCAGTGGTAGGGTGCCACCAGAAGAAGAGCTGGTCCAGTAGGGCGGCTTGCTAATACGATTTTAGGTGTGGGAGACCAGCTCCACCTCTGGAGGGTGGACGTATTAGGAGATTTGTGGTACATCTGGGTATTTTTGAGTTCCATAGGAATTTGTTCAGTATTTTTTGAAGATTATAGAAGAAGGTGTAGGGAGCTGGGATAGGGAGTGTACGAAAAATATAGAGTATTTTAGGTAGTATGCACATTTTTACGGTTGCTATTCTGCCTAATGTCGACAGAGTGGTTGTGCGTAAGCTCTTGAGCTCCTGTGGGATAGTGTCAAATAATGGTTTGAAATTGTCAGTGTAAAGTTGGTTAGTAGTGGCGGTGAGTTTAATCCCCAGATAGGGGATGCTATGTTTTTCCCAAGTAAAGGGGAAATGTTTAGAGAGTAGGTTTGGGTTACGGTGGGCGTATAAAGGTTTAGTATAGATGATTTGGGTTTGTTGAGTTTGTAATATGAGACTGCTGCGTAGTTGTGGATATGTGTGCGTATCGATTGGAGTGACTTATAAGGGTTTGTAATCATTAGAATAATGTCGTCTGCAAAGAGACTAATTTTGTGTTCGTTTTTAAGAAATTTAATTCCCGTGAAATTTGGGTCGTTTCTGAGATTGGTTGCTAATGGTTCAATAAGTAAGGCGAAAATTATGGGGGAAAGAGGGCAACCTTGTCTGGTTCCGTTGGATATGTAGAAAGGTTGTGAAAGTGTGCCGTTGGTTAATACTCTGGCAGAAGGTTTGGAGTAAAGGGATAGGATCGCTGATAGCATCCAATCTGTTATTCCATATTTTTGGAGTGTAAGTGTCATGAATTGCCAGTGAATTCGGTCAAATGCTTTTTTCCACATCTAGTGATAGAAGCATTGAGGGTTGGTTGTCGGATTCAAGGTGGTGTAATAGGGATATAATTCGTCTAATAGCATCAGGAGCCTTAGGGCGATTATTTTGGCGTATATTTTTATATCCGTGTTGAGTAGCGAAATCGGTCTGTAATTCTGGACTAATTGGGGGTCTTTAGGGAATCTTAATTTAAACTGCTACACCAATGGTACCTAACTCAATTGCGCCTAGCCAAAATTTTATCCAACACATTCTTCACCTTATATTTTACCAAATAATTGGCCAATATATTATGTTTTCATAAAATTTGCTTTGAAAAATCTCTGCACGAGTACTATGTGACATAAAAAAATTGCAGCACCCCACCATTTTATTTACTAGGGTGTCTGCTTTAAAAAAATATATAATGTTTGGGGGTTCAAAGTAATTTCCTGGCAAAAAATATTGAATGATGTGCAGCATAAACATCTAATGCTTGACATAAAATCCCACCCCCAAAACAACCCCTTTTTGAAAAGTAGACGCCCCAAACTATTTGCTGAGAGGCATGTTGAGTCAATAGAAGAATTTATTTTTTACTACAAGTTTTTGGAAAATGACAAAAACATATTTTTTTTTTTACACAAAATTGTCACTTAAATGATTTCTTGCTCACACATTCCATGGGTATATGTGGAATTACTCCCCAAAATACATTGAGCTACTTCTCCTGAGTATGGGGGGTACCACATGTGAGAGACTTTTTGGCAGTCTAGCCAAGCACAGGACCCAAAATCCAATAAGCACCTTCAGGCTATTAAAGGGCTTTATATCATCATAACACTTCCTGACTACCTATCACAGTTTCTGAGGCCCTGAAATGCCAGGATGGCACTAATTCCCTGAATAATGACCCCTTTTTGGAAAGTAGATACCCCAAGAAATTTGGTAAGAAGCATGGTGAGTATTTTGCCGATCTCGTTTGTTGCCACAAGTTTTTCGATAATGAATAATGAAAAAACCAACATATTTTTTCTTTTCTTTTTTTATATTTCAAAACCTTGTGAGAAAAAATCAGATCTGCAAAATACTCACCATGCCCTTTTCTAAATTCCTTGGGGTGTCTACTTTCCAAAAAGGGGTCATTTGGGGGAGGGGGGTTCTATCCTGGCATTTCAGGGCCTCTGAAACTGTGATAGCTGGTGAGGAAGTGAAATGAGGAAGTTACACACCTTCAGGCTTTCAAAGTGGTCATTGGATTTCAGGCTCCTGTGTGTGGCTAGGCTCCCAAAAAAAAGTCTCACGCATGTGTTATCCCCATACTCAGTAGAAGTAGCAGAATGTATTTTGGGGTGTATTACACATATACCCATGGCTTGTGTGAGTAATATATCATTTAAATGACAAACTTTGTGTAAAAACAAAAATGTTTTTGTCATTTTCCAAAAACTTGTGGGAAAAAAAACAAATCTTCCATGGACTCAATATGGCTCTCAGCAGATAGCTTAGGGCAGTGGTCGGCAAGCCGCGGCTCGCGAGCCACATGCGGCTCTTTACACATTTCAATGCGGCTCTCCTGTGTGCTGGGCGCCCGCTCCCCTCCCTCCTCTCGGGCGGCCGCCCCAAAAGTCAGGACTCTGAAGCTAGCCCAGCAATAGGCAAACTATGGCCCGGCGGACCTTTTAATCCGGCCCGCGGAGCGTGGCAAACATTGGCTGTCAGGATGTAGGCGGGGCAGCGGGACGAACTCCTCTCCTCTCACAGTCCGCCCTGAAGACCGGAATGGCGCGGGAACACAACGAGAGGAACGTGCGGAGCAAAGGTAAGTGAATTGACACAATATGGGGAATGAATTACTATAGGGGGGATGAATTACTATAGGGGGGATGAATTACTATATGGGGGATGAATTACTATAGGGGGGATGAATTACTATAGGGGGGATGAATTACTATATGGGGGATGAATTACTATGGGGGATGAATTACTATATGGGGGATGAATTACTATGGGGGATGAATTACTATATGGGGGATTAATTACTATGGGGGATGAATTACTATATGGGGGATGAATTACTATGGGGGATGAATTACTATACGGGGGATGAATTATTATGGGGGATGAATTACTATATGGGGGGTGAATTACTATATGGGGGATGAATTACTATATGGGGGATGAATTACTATATGGGGGATGAATTACTATGGGGGATGAATTACTATATGGGGGATGAATTACTATGGGGGATGAATTACTATATGGGGGATGAATTACTATATGGGGGTTGAATTACTATATGGGGGATGAATTACTATGGGGGATGAATTTACTATGGGGGGATGAATTACTATATGGGGGATGAATTACTATGGGGGATGAATTACTATATGGGGGATGAATTACTATGGGGATGAATTACTATATGGGGGATGAATTACTTTAGATATGGGGGATGAATTACTATGGGGGATGAATTACTATGGGGATGAATTTTTTTTTTTATAATTTTAAAAAATATTTATTAATTTTCATTTTAAATACATTTCATCATCATGATATAAACATATATAAAAATATACATTATAGTATCCAACTTTTCTACTTTATTTACTTTATTCCAAATTTCCCCCCCCTCCTCCACCCCCACCCTAATCCCATCTTCCTACTTTTCCTTTTCTCTGCGTCATTTTATATCGGCAAGTGCAGTTTTTCTATTATTTTCTTTATTCTTTCCTATATTTCATAGATAACTTAGCTTTTTCCCAGTTCTCCCCATTTCCTATTATAGATCTCCATCCTATCTTCCTGGATATGACACAACCTTTCCATCTTTTTAATCTGCTCAACTCTTTCAATCCAATCTTCTTCCTTCGGCACTTCTATTTGCCTCCAGAACCTAGGTATCAGGGCTTTTGCAGCATTTATATAGTACCATATCCCTGATTTTTTATATTTATTGACTGATATATCCATGTTGTGCAAATACACACTTCTGGGTCTAGACCAATGTCTATTTCTGTTATCTTTCTTATCAAATGGGTTATTGTCTTCAAGAATTTCTGAATTTTTGGGCATCCCCACCATATGTGTTATGTTGTGCCTATTTCACCACATCCCCTCCAACACCACGGTGAGCTCTCTTCACACATCTTATTTTCAACGTTTGGTGTAATGTGCCATCTTGTCAAAACACTTATAGTTCATCTCTACTTCTCTCATAGAAACGTTTTTGTGTGGTTAATCTATATATTCTCCTCTGCTTCTCCTCATCTATCACAATTCCCATATCCGTTTCCCATTTTGTTATATATGTTGGCTTTGTGTTTGTATCTAATTCAGTGAGTATTTTATATACCTTAGCAATCCCGTGCTTCCCATCACCTTGTGTTCCCAATACCTCTTCAAACAAGTTCCAATTGTCTCTTGTCCTTAAAGGCTTTTGGCAAACTTCCAACAAAACTCCTCAATTGAAAATACCGCCACTCATCTAATTTGGTGAAAATCTCTCCCTCTTTTTTTTTTTAATTCCCCAAATGATCCTATTTTATCCCCCACCAAAATATCTCTTAATTGAACTCTTCCTTTTTAAACCACCTACCACCTATTTCTTCTCTACCTGGGGGAAAAAACTCCGTGTTTTTTAATGAAATCAGTGTTGAATTAAAATTCCATTTCAAACTTTTGTGTAAATTATCCCAAATTTTTAAAAACATTCAAAGTGTATGTATTTACATTATCATTTAAACCCCTATACTGTGTTGGTACCCCATATCACCTTACCCAAATCTATTCCACTAAGTTCATTCTCTATTCTCACCCAACTTTTTTTAAAGTTATATATCCAATCTATGGTTCTTGCCAATATTACAAGCTTTGTAGTATCTTTTAAAGTCTGGGAGCCCTAAACTCACCACCTCTTTCTTTCCTCCTACTCAACAACTCATATGACAGTCTTGGTTTTTTATTCCTCCATATGTATTTTGTTATCAGTTTCTTAATTACCTTAAAAAAGATCTCTGGGAGTTTAATTGGTATCATTTAATATCTATACATGATTTTTGGTACTATTATCATCTTTACCAGGTTAAATACGGCCTATCCATGTCGGAGTTCCTTCCTGCAATATTTTTAAGTCTCCTCTCTAATCTCAGTTGATCAATGAAATATAGTTTAAATTTATATAGATGTTTATATGAAGCTGTAAGTTTTACTCCTAAAACAATTTTTTATCTCTATCTTTCCATTTAAAGGGAAATTCCTTTTGTATTTTTTCTTTTTTCATTTTTTAAAATATTTATATTTAGAATCTCCGTTTTTGTTGGATTAATCTTTTAAATTTGACAGTTCTCCATATTCCTTTAATAGCTTCATTAAATTTGGAAGTGTTATCCTGGGGTTTCCTACATAGAACAGCAAGTCGTCTGCAAAAGCGGCGCACTTTATGTTCTGTGTCCCCTATCTGGATTCCCTTTATATCTCTATTTCAGCCTTATTGTTGACAGGAGTGGTTCTAATGATATAACATACAACAGTGGGGACAATGGGTGCATCCCTGTCTTGTACCGTTTGACATCTCGATGGGTTCTGACCTCTCCCCATTCACCACAACGATTGCAGAGGGGTATCTGTACAACTTTCCTATCCACTCTCTCATCCTAGGCCCAATTCCCCCATGACTTCTAAAGTATCCATCATGAATCTCCAGTTCACTCTATCAAACGCTTTTTCAGCATCTATAGAGAGTAACACCACCGGTTCTATTTTCCCTTTTTACTTTTTTGGATTAACATCAATGATCGTAATCCATTATCTCTACCCTCCCTCCCGGGAACAAAGTCCACCTGGTCCTCATGTATCCATTCCGGCATTGGCTCTTTCAATCTATTTGCCAAGACCTTTTGCATAAAGCTTAGTGTCGGTGTTTAATAATGAAATAGGTCTATAGCTCGAACACTGTGAAGCATCTTTTCCCTCTTTTTGAATAAGCACCATTTGAGCTTGTAGCGATTCTTTTCTTACTTCCATTTCTCCGCCCAGTGCATTCATATAATTTCTAGGTTTTGGTACAAGATTTCACTATATTTTTTATAATATCTCACAGTATATCCATCTGGTCCTGGACTTTTCCCAGACACTGTAACCCTTCAAAGCTAATTTTATTTCATCTCTGTGAGATAATCTGCATCAAGGGAGTTTAATTGGACTTCGCTTAATTTTAGCCGCAGGCAATAACCCAGCCATCTCTAGATATTTCTTTCTCTTTTGATTTTCTTCTCGCTTTCATATATTTTCTGATCCCTGCAGGGGATTTATATTATACAATAAAAACTTTGGTGATTTCTCTGTTTGAGTGTTTCAGGTTCCCCTTAACATCTTTTATTTTTTCTATATAATTTCTATTTTTCTTTTTCCTCAGGGCCCTCATCAACATATTTTCCAGGTCTTTCTCCCCATCTATATCTCTCACTCAAAACTCTATTATATACTTTTCTCCTCTCTTCTTCTATTACACCTTCCAATTCTTCTTTCTTTTTTTTTAACTTCAGCTCTATTTCTTTTGTTATTCTATTCTTATGTTGCTGTTCTAGTTTACTTATTTCTTCTAAGAGCCCACTCATTTTCTCTCTTCTTTCTTTTTTCTTTCTTTAGCCCCTATCGTTATCAACCACATATTCCTCTTATGTATGCCTTATGAGATTCCCACCACACTGTAGCTATGGACACATCACCTGTCTCGTTCTCCTTGAAATACCGTTCAATTCTCCTCCCCTATTTTCTGGGCTATTTCCTTTTCTACTACTAATAGTGTCTCATTCAGTTTTACCAACCCAGCCCTCCTATTTTCCCCTTCCCCACCCATTCCATTTTCATTGTAACTGGGGCGTGATCTGATAGAGAGATTGTCTCTATTTCAACTTGAAACAGGTGGTCAATTAATTGATGTTCTATTTAAGGGGGATGTGATCTAATCTTGAATACCCTCTTTATGGCATGTTTGAAAAAAAAAGGTATAATCTCTATCTTGCATATGTGTAATTCTCCAGGCATCTACCAATTGGACTTATGTGTAATTCTTTTTTCAATAGTTTCAGGGCCTACTTCCTTCTCTCTGTTACATGGGAGGTAGCCATCCTTTTGTGGTTCCATACAAAAATTAAAATCACCTGCGAGGATCAGACGTCCTTTTTAAAGTCCATCAACTTCCTCAACACTTTTTTCAGATATATCTCCGGGCTTTTATTAGGACAGTAAATTGTTGGCCAGTGTACAACTCAAATCTCCTGTAGCTTTCCCTTTAAAAACAAGAATCTCCCCTCTGGGTCTGTCTTTCTATCTTCCAGCTCAAACCTAGTATTCTTTTGCCATACCTATTGCTACACCTTTCGCTCTCTTAACCGGGGAATCTGCATAATACCATGTTGGGTGATTTTTGGACCCCAGCCTAATGTTTGATTCTATCTCAAAATGTGTCTCCTGTAGAAATACCACTGAGGCTGCCCTATGGTGTAGTTCTTTAAACAATCTAAATCTTTTTCCCAGGGCAGTTCAACAACCCATTTTACGTTATATGTTATAAACTGAATCTCTTCCACCCCTCCTGTCTTCCATAAATACATCTTCTCTTTTTTCCCACCACGTCTTATATTTTTCTCTTTTCCCTTCCTCTCTTGCCCTCCTTCTCCCTACCCTCTCACTTGCTTTTATATCTTTTTTATTTTTGCAGGACCAAAATACCCCCCCCCCTCCCCACTTGCTCACTCACTACAACCTTCCTACTCCCCCCCTCCCCCCCCTCTTTTTAGGCCTGTCATTTGCCTATTTAATCATTTATGGAAATAAGTTCCACTATTTGATCTAATCCTTGGGCTAAAAACTCTGAGCCTGGACGACTTTCCCCTTGACTAACCTCCCCATAGCTCCCCAAGTCCCACTCGGGTTCAATATCTCACGCACAGTAAGACAGGGGCGATAGGGTGGAGGGAAAGACCAAGGTAGAGGAAAAAAAAAAAAAAACCCCACAGCCCTTATTTTTTACCTCCTCCACCGTCCTCCTCCTTCCCCCTCCTCCCCCCCCCAAGATGCCAGTCCTCTTTATCTCTTCATTCTCATTTCCCATATGTTCTTCTTCCCAGCCAGGAATCTCCATTCTTTGTATTTTAAAACCTGTCACAAAAATGTTTCAAATCTTCTGGGAACCTAAGTACGCTGTAACCCCCATTTTTCCATCTATTAAACAATTCGGGAGTCCCCCCATCTAGATTGCACATTATAATTCATTTCAACCTTTCCAATAGGGGTCTCAAAGTTCTCCTTCCCTCCACAGAGTCCTGGCCAAGTTTCCGCATATATCTGTAAATGATTCCTCCTCCTTCAGCTTAATAACTGATTTCCCCTTGATCTTCTCCAGATTTTTTTCTTTATCTCGAAACTCCAAAAAATTTAAACTATATGTCTCTCCCTTCTCGGCCTTTCTTTCCCCAGGTATCTCTGGATTTTTCCTTTTCTAAAGATTACTTTTATTTTAGTCCCTCTTCCATTTCGGTGTTGTCTGTCTATAGTATTTAATATTTTACAAACCCTTCTTGCAGGGTTTTATCCTCTTTGAGTTCTCTGGGACCCTCGTTATCATGAGTTTCTCTTCTATCTCTATTTTCTTGTATCTCAGCTTTATATATCAGTTTTTCTTGGGCTTTCTTTTGTTAATTATTTATTTTTCTGCTCAGAGGATAGACTGGGTCTGATTTTTAACTTTCCCTCTCGTGTCCTCCACTCTCACCAACTGGTGTCCAGGTGGGGCTCGCTTCGGATATTTACATTTCTTGTTTATTGATTTTCTCCAATTCTGTAATCATTTCTGCCAATTTCTTTTTGTTAGGTATTTGTAGGTCTGTTTCCGTCTCTATATTACCTAATGGATGCTGATTACTGCGTGTCCAAGGCCTATGATTACTCTTGGGGCTATTTTCCATTCTAAATCTGCTCTCACTTTCAATCCTATTCTGGGATCTTTCTGGGGTTACGTTTCCTTGGAGGTATTATTTTTTAATTGTACCAGTCTGGGACCCTTTAGACCACTTCCTTTGACACTTTTGTTTTTCATTTTCTCTGTAGTCTTTGTTTTTCTTGGTTCCTCTGTTTTAAATTCATGGGTTTGGAGGGGAAAAAGAAAATCAAATTTCTTATTTACAAGTTCTGCACTATCCACCAGCTGGTTTTTTGGGGCTAGTTTCTTTCCACTGATCTTTTCCCACCTTTTTGTGCATGTCACCGGGGTTCCCCCCCTTATCATACCCCCTGCTTCCCATTTAGGGGACATGTAATTACATCACAATTTTGTGTATTATAGTAGGTTTCGGCTTTTGTCAGTCCACCCTCCAGTGTTGTTTCTTCTCGTGACATCGCTGAATGCTCTCTCCTTCAGGTCTGCCTAGGGTCTTTGTTCACGGAGGGGAGGGGGGACCCCTTCCAGAGTATCTTTGTTAGTTCCATTATCCAGGACTCAGTCAGTGGGTTTCCTCTTGCTTGCTATAATCTCACTGGGGGTATCAGGGGAATAGGGGGAGAAGTAAACCGGTCTCGGCCTTACGGTCAGCTCTGTCCCCACCGCAGAACGCCGGTTACGGGACGGCTTCCCGATCTCCCAGAGAGTGCTTTGCTGTGCCGGTCACGTAGATCTCGACGGGTTTCCCAAGCATCCAAGCGCTCTCTCGGCGCTAGTCTCCAGCCGCTCTCCACTCTCCTACTACACCCACGCGAACCTTCCACCTCTCGTCCCGGGGTAAGCCGTTCAGGCAGGGTAGGTCCCACGCCGCTGGGCTTGTTATATGACCCGGGAGGATCACAGGAGGCTGGGGGAGGTCAGGACCACGGGTGCATCCGTCCGAGAGCTCCTACATGGGCTCTCCACCTGCCGCCACGCTAAGGCTCGCCTCAATATGGGGGATGAGATTACTATGGGTGGATGATATTTACTATGGGGGATGAATTACTATAGTTTAATACAAGATGAATTTTCTATTTGGGATGAATTACTAATAGGGGGATGTATTTTCCATTTTTAAAAATGTGGCTCTCTAATTAAATTCAATCGTGGTTTTGGCGAGATTTGGCTCAGTTTGGAAAAAAAAAGGTTGCACACCACTGCCTTAGGGTGTCTACATTCCTGTAAGGCTCATTTGGGGGTGTTTCGTACTTTTCTGGTTTTTTACACCTCAAGAAATGTGAATGGGCGTCTGAAAGTAAAAGTTTGTATATTAATTGTCTATTCATAGTTTGTAGATTGCTATAACTTTCAGACAAAGCAATACTATACAATTATTGGGATTTATTACCAAACTAAAATTTTGTTAAGCAGAATACATTATTGAATGTATGATGGAAATTTGAGTTTTTCTGATATTTTTTAAGACAGACAGAGAAATGAGGGGGAGATGAAAATATCATTATTTTTTTCAATTTTTAGTCGTTTTTTGTATATAACACAAAAAATAAATAAAAAACCCAGGGTGATCAAATACAACCAAAAGAAAGCTCTATTTGTGTGAAAAAAACTAAATTTAATTTTTTTTACAGCATTTTTTCATGACGTGCAAATTTCAGTTAAACTAGCGCAAGTGCTTTTTGTCAAAAAAGACTAAATTGCAAAACTAACCATTTTGAATTGCTAACCTTTCACTAAAGCAATCAATATACATTATTGGGATTCTTTTTTCCAAAAACAGGAGCAAAAAACATTTTGGGGCCCAAAAAAATTTTTCTAACTTTGAGTGTACAATATTTTTTTAGCCAAAATAAAAAAAAATAGTTTTTTTTTCAAAAAATTTTTGTTTTTTTCTTCTTTATAGCGCAAAAAAAAAAAAAGCGCAAAGGGGACAAATACCACTGAAAGAAAGTCTATTTGTGTGAAAAAAAAAAGGGCAAAAATTTGTTGGGTACAGCTTGCTGCCGGCAAACACCCTGAAAAGTGCACCTATGAAAAAGCAAAAAAAAGGCCTGGTCAGGAAGGGGTTAAATCCCAGGAGAGCAATGGTTAAAGAGTAATAAAAGGGCTAGCATACCCTTTTTTGATAAAAAAGCTGTCAATAAAGGGGTTATTTACCAAAAGGCAAATAGACAGTTTCCCGAAAGGTTTTGTCTTGGTTTGCAAAGAGGGGAAAACTCTGCCTTCTTTATGATCCAAAATTTGCAACAAAAAATTTTTATTAAAAAAAATTCCTCAAATGGGTTTTCGTTCAAAATTAATTTTTACACATTTACTAAAATGGGAACAATTCCCTTAAAAATAAAAAGCCTATTTGCCCTTTTTAAATCAAACCCCCAATGGGTCTGAAAAGGCTTAGGAAATATGGTTTGGGGAAAAAAAGCCACAAAAAACGTGCAATGCCAACTTTTAGGGGGTATTTTTTAAATCTAGTTCCCTTGCGTTGTAGATTGAGGCTTATTTTTTAAAAAATATTTTATTTAA
>CATNWA010002848.1:0-27892 GCA_951230385.1 Staurois parvus | reverse complement strand
AGAAGAAGAAAGAATAAAAAGGAAAGAAATAAAAGAGAAGAAGAGAGGAAAGAGAGGAAGAAAGAAAGAGAGAAGAAGAATTAAGGAGAAAGAAAGAAGAAAGAAGAAGAAGGAAGGGGAAAGGGAGGGGAGTGAAGGAAAAAAACCAGAAAGTAGGTAGCAAAGGAAGGAAGAAGGAAGAGGAGAAGGAAGAAGGAGAAGAAGGAAGGAAAGGAAAAAAAAGAGAGAGGAAAAGAGAAGGAAGAAATAGAAGTAAGAGAAAGAAGGAGGTAAGGGAAAGGAAGAAGAAAAGAAAAAGGAGAGAAGAATAAGTCTGAAAGAGAAGTAGAAGAGAAGGAGAAGTAAAAGTAGAAAGAAGAAAAGAAGAAGAGAGAAAGGAAGGAAGGAAGAATGGAGGAAGGAAGAGAGATGAAGGAAGATGAAGAAGGAAAAAAGAAAGAAGGAAAAAGAGAGAAGAAGAGGAAGGAAAGAAGAAGGAAGAAGAAAGAGAAGGAAGGAAGGAAGAGAAGGAAAGAGATGGAAAGAAGAAAGGGGAAAAAGGAAAGAGAGGAAGAGAAGGAGAAAGAGGGAAGGAAAAAAGAGGAAGGGAGGAGAGAGAAAGTAAGGAATGAAGAAAGGAAGAAGAAGGAAGGAAAAAAGAAGGACGAAAAAGAAGAGGGAAGGAAGGAAAGAAGGAAGGGAGTGAAGAGAAAAGGAAGAAGGAAGAAGAAAAGAATAAGGATGGAAGGAAGGAAGAAAGGAAGAGGAAGGAAAGGAAGGGAGAAGGAAGAAGGAAGAAGAAGGAAGAAGGAAGGGAAAAAGAAGGAGAAGGAAGTGAAGGGAAGAGGGAGAAGAAGAAAGAAGGAAGAAAGGAGAGGAAGGAAGGAAGGAAGAGGAAGAAGGAATGAAGGGAGAAAAAGAAGGAAGGAAAGAAGTAAGGAGAAGGAAAAAGAAGAAGAAAAGAGGAAGGAAGAAGAAAAGAAGAGAAGGAAGGAAGAAAAGGAGAAAGAAGGAGAGAAAGAAGGAAGGAAGTGGAATGAAAAAAGGAAAGAAGAAGAGAAAGGAAAGAGAAAGAGAGGAAGAAAGGAAAAGAAGAAAAGTAGAAGGTGAGGAAAGAGAAGGAAGAAGAAGAGAAAGAGAAGGAAGGAAGGAAGGAAGAGAAGGAAAAGGAAGAGAAAGAAGGAAAAGGAAGAAGAATGAGAAGGAAAAAAGGAAGGAAGAAGGAAAGAAGGAAGAAGAGGAAGGAAGAGGAGAAAGTGGAGAAAAAAGAGAGGAAAGGAGGGAGAGTGAAGAAAAGAGAAGGAAAAAGAAGGAGGAAAAGAGTAAGAAGGAAGAGAAAAGAGGAAGAGAAGAAAGGAAGGAAGGAAGGAAGGAAGGAAGAAAGAGGAGGGGGAGGAAGGGAAAGGAAGGAAGAGAAGAGGAAAAAGAAGAAGGAAAGGAAGGAAGGAAGAAAAAGGAAGGAAGGAGGAGAAGAAGGAAGGAAGAAAAGAAGAGAGGAGGAAGGAAGGGAGAAGAGGAAGAAGGAAAGAAGGAAAAGAAAGAAGGAAGGGAGGGAAGGAAGTAAGGAAGAGAAGAAGAAGAAGAAGAGAAGGGGCAAAGAAAAGGAAGGAAAGGGGAAGAAGAAGAAAAAAAGGAAGGAAGGAAAGGAAAAGGGGAAGGAAGAAGGGAGAGGAAGGAAGGAAGAAAAGAAAAAAGATGGGAAGGAAGGAAAGGAAAAAGAGAGAAGGGAAGGAAGGAAGAAGGGGAAGAAAGAGGAGAAGGAAAAAAAGAAAAAGAAAGGAAAGGAAAGAAAGGGAAGAAAGGAATAGAAAGAAAAGGGGAAAGAAA
Organism: Staurois parvus; assembly: GCA_951230385.1. Classification (NCBI taxonomy): domain Eukaryota; kingdom Metazoa; phylum Chordata; class Amphibia; order Anura; family Ranidae; genus Staurois; species Staurois parvus. The sequence continues at coordinate 26,086 of CATNWA010002848.1, read as the reverse complement.
AAAAGGAGGGGGGAGAAGGAAGGAAGGAAGAGAAGAGGAAAGGAAGGAAGAAAAGAGGAAAAAGAAGGAAGAGAAGGAAAGAGAAGGAGAGGAAAGGAAGAGAAGGAAGGAAGAAAGAAAGAGAAAGAAAAGAAGAAAGAAAGAAGAAGGGAAGAAAGAAAGAGAAAAGGAAGGAAGAGGGAAGAAGAAGGGAAAGAAGGAAGGGAAAGAAGGGGAAGAAGAAGAGAGAGAAGAAGGAAAGGAAGGAAAGGGAAGGAGAAAGGAAGAAGAAGGGAAGAAGAAAAAAAGAGGGAAAAGAGAGAAAAAGGAGGAAGGAAGGAAGGAAGGAAGAAAGAAGAGAAAGGAGGGGATGGAGAAAGGGAATAGAGAGAGGGAAGGAAGGAAGGGAAGGAGAGAAGAAGAGAAGGAAGAAGAAAGAAGAAGAGAGAGAGAAGAGGAGGAAAAGGGAGAGAGGAAAGGAGAGGGAGGGAAGGAGGAAGAGGAAGGAAAGGAAGAAAGGGAAGGAAGGAGGGAAAAAAAATGAGGGAAGATGAGGAAGGAAGGGAAAAGAGAGGCGAAGGATGAAAGGAGAAAGGAAGAGAAGGGATGAAAAAAAGGAAGAAGAAGGAAGGGGAGAGGAAAAAGGAGGGAGAAAAGGAAAAAAAAGAAAGAAAAAAAGAAGGAAGAAAAAAGAAGGAAAGGACCAGGAAGGAAGGAAGAGAGGAAGGAAGGAGGAGGAAGGAGAAAGGGAAAAAGGAAGGAAGAGAAAAGGAAGAGAAGGAAAGAAAGAATGAGAAGGAAGAAGGGAAGTAAGAAGAAGGAAGAAAAAGAAGGAAGGAAAGAAGGAAGAGAAAGGAAGGAAGGAGAGGGGGGGAGGAAGGAGGAAGGAGAGGAAGGAAGGAAGGAGAAGGAAGGGGAGGAAGGAGAGAAAGAGAAGGAAGGAAAAAGGAAGGGAAGGGAGAGGGAAGGAAAGAAAAAGGAAAGAAGGGAAAGAAGAGAAGGAGAAGCAGAGGAAAAGAAGGAAGAACGAGGGAAAGAAGAGGAAGGAAGAAGGAGAAAAAAAAGGAAAGAAAGGAAGGAGGAAGGGAGGGAGAGGAAAGGAAAGAGAAAGGAAGAAAAAAAAGGAAGAGAGAGGAGAGGAAGAAGGAGAGGTAGAGAAGGAAGAAAAGGAGGAAAAGAGGAGGAAGGGAAGTGGAAGAAAAGAGAAGAAGAGAAGAAGAAAGAAGAAAAGAGAAGAGGAGGAAGGGGGAGGAAGGGGGAAGAAGAGAGGGAGAAAAGAAAAGAGAAAAAAGGAAAGGAAAAAAAGAAGAAGGAAGGGGGAAAAGGAGGAAGGGAAAGAAGAAGAAAAAGAAAAAGGTGAGGAATAAAAGGGAAGAGAGAAAGGGAAGAAGAGGGAAAGAAGAAAAAAGAAGGAGAAAAAGAGGAGGAAAGGAAAAAAAAAGGAGAAGGAAAAAGAGAGAGGAAAGGAAAAAAGAAGGGAAAAAGAAAGAAATGAAAGGAAGGAGAAAGGAAGAAGGGAAAGGGGAGAAAAAGAAGAGGGTAGAAAAGAAGGAAGAAAGAAAGGAAGAAAAAAGAGGAGGAGAGAGGAGAAGGGGAGGGAAAATGAAGAGGAGGGGGAAAAAGAGAAGAAGGGAGGAAGGAAGGAAGGAAAGGAGGAGGAAGGGGAAAGGAAGGAAGGAAAGGAAGAAGAAAGGGAAAAGAGAGGAGAGGAGGTAGAAGGAAGGGGGGGGAAGGGAAGAAGAAGGGAGGGGGAAGGAAGGAAGGAAGGAAGAGAAGGGGGGAAGGGGGAAGAGAAAGGAAGAAAGGGGGAGGGGAGGAAGAAAAAGAGAAGGAAAAAGAAAGGTGGAAGGAAGGGGGAAGGGAAAAAAGGGAGGGGGAAAGAAAGGAGAGGAAAAGGGGGGGAAGGGGAAGGAGGGGGAGAAGGGAAAGAAGAAGGGAGCGGAATGAGAGAAGAAGGAAAAGAGAAGAGAAGGAGAAATAGGGAAGGAAAAAGAGGGAGAAGAAAAAGAGGGAAGAAAAGGAAAAGGGAAAAAAAGGAAGAGAAGGAAAGGGAGAGGAAGGAAAAGGAAAGGAAAAGAAGGGGGGGAAAGAAGAGGAAAGGGGAAAGGAAAAAGGAAGGAAAAAAAAGGAAAGAAGTAGAGAAAGGGGGAAGGAAGGAGGGAGAAGGGAAGAAAAGGAGAGAAGAGAAAAAAGAGGAAGGAAGGAAGAGAAGAGGAAGGGAGGAAGGAGGGAAAAAAGGGAAGAAAAAGGAGGGGAGAAGGGAAAAAAGAAGAAGGAAAAGAAGGAAAGGGGGGGAGGGGGAAGAAAGAAAGGAGAAGGAAAGGGAAAGGAGGAAGGGAAAAAAGGAAGGAAGGAAAAAAGAAAGAGAAGAAGGAGGGAAAGGGAAGGAAAGAAAGGAAAGAAGGAAGGAAAAAAGAAAGGGAAGAGGGGAAAGAAGAAAGAAAGGAGGGGGGGGGGAAGAGGAAGAGGGGAAGGAGAAAAAAAAGGAGAAGGAAGAAAAGAGTAGGGAGAAGAAGGAAGGAGGAAAGAAAAGAAAAGAAAAAGAAAGAAAAAGGGAAAAAAAAAAAAGGGAAGGAGGAGTTAAGGGAAGAAGAAGGAAGGAGGGGGAGAGGAAGAGAAGGAGAGAAAGAGAAGGGGAAAGAAAGGGAAAGAAGATTAGGAAGGGGAAAAAGAGGGGAAAAAAGGAAAGAGGAAAAGAGAAGGGAGGAAGGAAAAAGAGAAGAAAAAGGAAAAAAAAAGGAGAAAGGAAAGAAGAAAAGAGAGAAGAGGGGAGGAAGAAGGGGAGGGGGAAGTGGAAGATAAAAAGAGAGAAGAAAAGAAGAGAAAAGTGAAAAAGGAAGGGGAAAGAAGAAGGAGAAGGAAAAAGGAGGAAGGGAAGAGAAAAGGAAAAAGAAGGAAGAGAAGGAAGGAAAAGGAGGAAGGAAAGAAGGGAGAGGGAAGATAAAGGAAGAAGGAAAAAGAAAGGAGGAGAAAAGAGAGAAAAAGAAAGAAGAGGAAAAGGAAGGAAAGGGGAGAGGAAGGAGGAAAGAAAGGGAGGAGAAAGAATGAGAAGGGGGGAAGGGGAGAGAAAGGGGGAAAAAAGAGAGAGAAAAGGAAGGAAAAGGAGAAAGGGAAAGAGGAGGGAAGAAGGAAAAAGGGAAAAAAAGAAGAAAGGGGAAGGAGAAGAGGAAGAGAAAGGGAAGAAGGGAAGGGAAGGGAGGAAGAGAAAGAGAGGGAAGGAAGGAGAGGAGAAAGGAAAGAAGGGAAGGGGGAAGAAGGAAGGAAGGAGAGGGAAGGGAAGGAGGAAGGAAGAAAAAGAGGAAAGGGGAGAAAGAAGGAAAAGAAAGGAAGGAAAAGAAAGAAGGGGGGAGAAGAGAAAGAGGAGGAAGAAGAGGGGGGGGGAAAATGAGGGGGGAGAAAAAAAGGAGGAAAAGGAAGAGAAGGGAAGGGAAAGGAAAGAAAGGAAAGGTAAAAGGGAAAGGGAAAGAGGAGAAGGGGGAAGGAAGGAAGGAGGGAAAAGAGGAAGAAGTGAAAGAGGGGGGAGGGAAGGAAGAAGGAAGAAAGGAGCTGGAAGAGGAGAGAGGGAAAAAGGAAGAAAAGAAAAGAAAAGAGAAGAGAAAGAGGAAGGGAAGAAAGAGAGGAAGAGGAAAGGGAAAAAAAGGAAGGAAAGGAGAGGAGAGAAAGAGAGAAAGAAAGAAAAAGGAAAGAGAAAAAAGGGGGAGAAGAAGAGAAGGGAGGGAAAGGAAGGAAAAGGAAAAGAAGAAAGAGGGAGAAAGAAGGAAAGAGAGAGAAGGAAAAGAAGGAAGGAAGGAGAGGAAGGGAGAGAGAAGAGGGGGAGAAAGAAAAAAAAGAGAAGGTAGAAAGGAAAAAGGGAGAAGAGAGAAAGAAAAAGGAGAGAAGTGAAGAGGAAGGGAAAAGAAAGTGGAGGAAAAAAGAAAAGGGGGAAGGAGGAAAAAAGAAAGGGAGGAAGAGAGGAAGGAAGAGAAAAAAGGGGGAATAAAGAAGGAAAAAAAGGAAGGGGAGGAAAGGGGGGGGGAGTGAAGAAAAAGAGAAGATAGGAAAGAAGAAAGGAGAAAGAATAAAGGAGGAAAAGAGAGAAAAGAAGAGGGGGGAAGAAAGAAAAAAGGGGGAAGGAAGGGGAAGGAAGGAAAAGGAAAGAGGGAAGGAAATAATAGAGGGAAGGAAGGAAAGAAGGAGAGATTGAAGAGGGAAGGGAAGGAAGAGGGGGAAAAAGAAGAAGGAAAAAAAGGAGAGAAGGAAGAAGAGGGAAAAGAAAAAAGGGGGAGAGAAGGAAAAGAAAGGATGAAGAAGGAAAGGGGAGGAAAGGAAGAAGTAGAGGAAGGGAAAAAAAGATGAAAAGAGGGAAAGAAAGAAGGGGAAGAGAAAAAGGGAGGGGAAGAAGAAGGAAGAAAAAAGAAAGGAAAGAAAGGGGGAAAAGAAGATAGAAAAGGGAAGGAAGAGAAGGAAAAGGGGGGGGAAGAAAAAAAGAAGGAAGATAGAAGAGAAAAGGAGGAAGAAGAAAGGATGGGAGGGGAGGGGGAAGGATTGAGGGGGAGGAGGAAAAGAAGGAAAGGGAGGGGAGAAAAGGAAGAGGGAAAGAGTAAGAAGAAGAAAGGAGAGAGAGGAAGAAAGAGGGGGAAAAAAGAAGGGGAAAAGGAGGGTGGAAGAAGAGGAAGAAGGAGAGGAGAGAAAGGAAAAAAAGGAAGAGAAAGGAAGAGAAGGAAGGAGAAAGAGAGGAGAGAATAGGAGGAAAAAGGGAAGGGAGGAGAAGGAAGGAAGGAAAGAAGAGAAAGGAATTAGAAGAAAAAGAGAGAAAAAGAGGAAAAAAGGGAAAGAGGAAAAGAAGGAAGGGAGGGGGAAGAAGAGGAAGAAAGGAAGGGGGAAAGGAGAAAAGAGGAAAGAAGAAAAGAAAAGGAAGGGAAAAAGGAAGATGGAAGGGAAAAGAGGAAGGAGGAGAAGAAGGGGGAAGGAGGAAAGAAGGAAGGAAGAAGAAGGAGAAAGGAGGGAAGAGAAAGAGGAAAGAGAGGGAGGAAAGAGGAAGAAAGGGGGAGAGAGGAAGAAGGGGAAGGGGAAGGAAGAAAGAAGAGAGAAGGAGAAGGAAGGAAGGGAAGGAAGGGGAAGAAAAAAGGGAGAAGAAGGAAGGAGGGAGAGGAAGGAAAGAAAGAGAAAGGAAAAGGAAGAAAGAGGAGAGAGAAGGAGAGGGAAAGAAGAGAAGGAAGGAAGGAAGGAAGAGGAAAGGAAAAAGGAAAGGGAAAGGGAAAGGAAAGGAAGAAGAAGGGGGGAAGGAAAGAGAGAAAGGGAAAGAGAGGGAAGGAAGTGAGGGAGGAAGAAAGAGAAAAGGAGAAGAAGGAAGGAAGGAAGGAAGGAAGAAGGAGAAAAAAGGAAGGAAGAAGAGATGAGGAAGAAGGGAGAGGAGAGGAAGGAAGAAGAGGAAGGAAGGGAAAAAAGGAAGGAAAGGAAGGAAGGTAGGAGGGGGCGAATGGGAAAGAAAGGAAGAAAAGAAAGGAAAGGAAGAAGGGGAAGAGAGTTAAAGAAGAGAGAGGAGGGGAGAAAAGGAAAGAAAAGGAAGAAGAGAAGAAAGAAGAAGGAAGAATAGAAAAAAAGGAAGAGAGGAGGAGAGGAAGAAGAGAGAAGAAAGGAGGAGGAAGGAAGCAAAGAGAGAAAGAAAAGAAGGAAGGAAAGAGAGAAGGGAAGATGAAGGAAGAGAAGGAAAGGAGGTGAGGAAGGAGAAAGAGAAGAAAGAGAGGGAGAGGTGAAGAGAAGAAGAAGAAGGAAAAAAGAAAGAAAAGAGAAGGAGGAAGAGAAGAAGAGAGATAGAAAGGGAGGAAGAAGAAAGGAAGGAAAGGAAGAGAAGGAAGAAAGAAGGAAGGGAAAGAAGAAGGAAGGAAAGGAAGAGAAAAAGAAGGAAGGAAAGGAAGGAAGAAAAGGGAAAAAAGAAAGGAGAGAAGAAGAAGAAGGGGGAGGAGAGAAGGAGAGGGAGAGAGGAAGAAGGAGAGAGAGAAAGGAGGAAGAAGAAGGGAAAGAAGAAGTGAGGAGAAGGAAGAAAAGGAAGAGAAGGAAGAAAGGAAGGAAGGAAAGGAAAGGAAGAAGGAAGGAAAGAAAGGAAAGAGGAAGAAAAGAAGGAATGGAGAGATAGGAGGAAGGAAGAGGAAGGAAGAGGGAAGAAGGAGAAAGGGAAAAGAAGAGGAAGAGAAGAAGGAAGAAGAGGAAGGAGAAGATTAGAAAGAAGAAGAAGGAAGAGGGAAGGAAGGAAAGGGAAAGGAGAAGAGTAGGAAGAAGAGAAAAGAAGAAGAAGAGAAGGAAAGAGGAAGGAAAAGAAAGATGGAAGGAAGGAAGGAGGGGAAGGGAAAAAGAAGAAGAAGGGGAAGGAAGTAAAAGAAGAAAGAGAGGAAAAAGGAAGGAAGGAGAGAAGGAAAGATTAGGAAGAAGGAAGAAGGAAGAGAGTAAGGGAAGAGAAAGGAAGAAGAAAGTAAAGAAAAAAGAGAGGAAGGAGTGAAGGTATTTCCCCTGAGAAAGGGAAAGAAAAAGGAAGAAGAAAGGAAGAGAAGAGAAGAAGAGGAGAAAGAAGGAAGGAGAGAAGAAAGGAAGAAGAAGGAAGAGAAGGAAAGGAAAGAAGAAAGGAAAAGAGGAAAAAGAAAGGAAGGAAAGAAGAAAGGAAGGAAGGAAGGAAAGAAGGAAAAAAAGGAAGGAAGGAGGAGGAAGAAGAAGAAAAGGAAAAGGAAAAAAGAGGAAGGAAGAGAATGGAAAGAGAGGAAGAAAGGGAAGGGGAAGTAAGGAAGGAAGAGAAGGAGGGAGGAAGGAAGGAAGGAAGGAAGGAAGGAAGAAAAAGGAAGGAAAAAAAGGAAGGAAAGAAAGGAAAAAAAGAAGAAAGGAAGGAAGAAGAAGGAAAAAAAAGAAAAAGAAGGAAGGAAGGAAGGAAAGGAAGGAAAGAAGAAGAAGGAAGGAAGAAATGGAAGGAAAGAAGAAAGGAAGGAGGAAAAGGGAAAAAAAAAAAGAAGAAAGAAGTAAAGATATAAAGGAAGGTAGGGATGAAGAAAGAATAGAAGGAAATGAAGGTGATGGAGAGGGGGGAAGGAAGGAAAGAAGAGAGGAAAGAGAGAAGAAACGAATGGAAGTGAAGGAAAAAGGAAGAAACTTTTGAATGTAGTGAGAAAGTGTAGTGATCTTCGGTCTTGTCTCCACCCAAAATAAGAGCAGATCTGCAAACCAGTGAAAAAGCAGGAGAAAAAAGCTCAGTAGATCAATTCAAAGATTTTAACACCAGTGTTCGAAAAAAAATCAATATTGAGGGATAAATAAATCTGCAATCATTGGCACAGCAAGTACGTCAATTCCAAATGAACCTGTCATATCTCTAAAAACACTGGAAGTGTCAAGCTTGAAAATGAAAGATCAAGAAAGAAATTAAGAGAAATAGAGGAGGCCAAAGGCAGAGAAGACCTCAGAAGAAAAGATCTGAAAGAGAAGAAAGAAGAAGAAGAGAAAAAAAAAAAGAGAGTGAAGAAAAAAGAAGGAAGAAAGAGAGAAGGAAGAAAAGAAGTAAAAAGAGCAGAGGAAGAAAAAAGAAAAGAAGAAGAAAGAAGGAGGATGAGAAAAGAAGAAAGAAAGAAAAAAGGAGAGAGAGAAGAAAGAGATAGAAAGTAAAGATAGAAGAGAAAAGGAGGAAATTAAAGAAAAGAAAAGAAGATGAAAGAAGAGAAAAAAGGTAGGAAGATTTAGCTAGACAAAGAAGAAAAGAAGGAAAGTAGAGAAAAGTCATAGAAGAAAGATTCCAAAGTAGAGAAAGAAGAAAGGAAAAAAGAAAAAGAAGGAAACAAATGGAAAGAAAAAGAAAGAAAAAGAAGAAAAGAAGCATCCCTTAAAAGAGAAGTGAAAAGAAGAAGAAAAGAAGAAGAATGAAAGAAGAAAAGAAGGGAAGAGGAAAGATAAGAGAAAAAAAGAGAAAGAAGAAAGAAGTAGAAGAGGAAAGAGAAAAAGACATGAGAAAAGAGAAAAGAAAAGAGTAAGAGGAAAAAGAAGAATAAGAAGAGAAAAAAGAGAGAAGAGAAGAAGAGAGACAGAAGGTGAAGAAAGGTAAAAGAAATTGTGAGAGAGAAGAGAAAACAAAGGAAGAAGAAGGAAGAAAAGAAAGGGAAAGAAGGAAGATGAATGGAGAGAAGAAGAAAGAGAAAGAAAGAAGAATAAAAGAAGAAGTAGAAGAAAAGAGTAAGAGAAAGAATGAGAAGGCTGGAAGATCAGAAAAGAAGAAGAAAGAAGAAGGAAACTGAAGAGATAGATAAAAAAATGTACAAGAGAAAAAGAAAAAGAGAAGGAAAGAGAGAGAGAAAAAGAATTAGAGATAAGAGAGAAACAAAGATGAAAATGAAAATAGAAAAAGAAGAGAAAAGAAGAGATAATAAAGAAAGAAAGAGAAGGAAAGAGAGTAAGAGAAAGAAAAAAGTGAAGATGAAAGATCTAAAACAAGAGAAGAAGAAGTAGAAGCTTGAAGAGAAGTGAAAGAAGAAAAGAGAAAAAAGAGAGAAGAAGAAGAAGAAAAAGGGAAGAAAGAGAAAGGAAAGATCTGAAGAAGAAAGAGAAAAAGCGCAGAAAGAAAGAAAAAGGAGAAGAGTAGAAAAAGAAAACGAAAGAAAAGTGAAAGAGATTTGAAGTGAAGAAAGAAAGAAGTAGAAAGATAATGAAGAGAGAGGTGAAAAAGAAAAGAACGAAGGGGAGAGGAAAACCAAAGGAAGAGAAGGGGATTAAAAGAAGTAGAAGAAGAAAAGGAGAGAAAAGCAAGTTCTTGTTCTCCTAAAAGAGGAGAGAAAGAAGATAGATAAAAAAGAGAATGATTCAAATAAAAGAAGAGAAAAGTGAGAGAAGAGAAGAGAAAGAGAGAAAAAAGTAGAAAAGAAGAGAAAGTGAGAAAAGAGGAAAGGGGATGAAGAGAAAGAGGAGAGAGTAAGAAGAGGAAAGGAGAAAAGATGTCAGAAAAGAAAAGAAAGAAGAGGTAAAGAAGAAGGAAAGAAGGTGAAGAGAGAAAAGGAAAAAGAGAAGAGAAAAAAGAAGAAGCAATAGATAAGAAGAAGCAAAGAAGATAGAAAAAGAAGAAGGAATAAAAGAAAGAACTAAAGAAGGAAAATCTAAAAGAGAAGGATAAAAAGAAAAGGAAAAGAATGAAGAAGTTAAGGAAAGGAGAAGAGAAAAAAAGAAGAAGAAGGGAAATAATAGAAGAGAAGAGGAAGAGATGAAGGAGAGAGAAGAAGAAGAGAAAAGAAAAGAAAAGAATCAAGAAAGAGAAAGAGAAGAAGATGAGTAAGAAAAAGTTAAAGAAAGAAAGAAGGAAGAAAAGAAGAAAGGTAATGCAGGAGAAGATCTTCAAGAGAAGAAGAAAGAAGAGAGAAAGAAGAAAGTTTGAAGAGATAAAGGAAAGAGTAATTAGAAAAGAGAAGAAAAAAGGGGAGAAAGAAAGAGAAAAGCGAGTGAGAAAGAGAGAGAAGAGAAGAATGAGTTAAAAGAAGAAAAAAGAAGAAAAGAAAAAGAAGAAATTGGAAGGAGGAAGAAAGTAAAGTAAAAAGAAATGAAGATGTCAGAGAAAGAAAAGAAGAAAGGAGAAGAGAGAGAGAAGAAAGTTAGATGAAGGAAAGAGAGAAGTAAAAAGAAAAAAAAGAGAGAAAAGGGAGAAGAAAAAGAAGAAAAACAGGGAGGGAGAAGAAGAAGAGAAAGAAAAAAGAGAGGAAAAAGAAAGAAAGAAGAAGTAGGAAGAAAAAGGGAAAGAAAAAAAAGAAAGGTAAAAAGTGAAGAAAAAGGAGAAAGAAAAGAAGAAAGAAGAGAAAGGATAGAGAGGAGGAAAGAAGAGAAGAAGGGAGAAGAAAAAAAGAGGGAAAGAAAGGAAGAGAAGGAAAAAGAAGAAGAAAAGAAGATAAGATATAAGAAGAAAAGAAAGGGAAAGGAGAAAGGAAAGGAAGAGAAAGAGAAGGAAGAGAAGAAAGGAGAAGAAGAGAAAAAGGGAAGAAGAGAAAAGGAAGAAAGAAAGAGAGAAAGAAGAAGGAGGGAAGAATAGAAGAAGAGAAAGAGAAAGGAGAAAGAAGGGAAAGAGAAGAAAGAGAGAGAAAGAAAGAGAAAAAAGAAAGAAAAAAGAAAAGAAAGAAGAATATAGGAAGAAAATAGAAAAAGCTGGGATGCAATAAGAAAAAAAGGAAAGAGGATATAAAGAAAGAAGGAAGATGAGAAGAAGAAAAAAGAAAGAAAGAAAAGAAAAGAAAAGGAGAAAGAATCAGAAGAAGAGAGAAGAAGAAAGAAGGGGAAGAAAGAAGAGAGAAAGAAGAGAAGAAAAGAAAAGATAAGAGAAGAACAAAAAGAAGAGAAGGGAAGAAAAGATAAATAAGTAAAAAAGAAAGAAGAAAGAAAAGAAGAAAAAAAAGAGAGAGAAAAGAGAAAGAAAGAAAGAGAAGGAGAGAAAAAGAAAGAAAAAAGAAGAAAGGAAAGAAAGAAAAAGAAAAAAAGGAAGTGAGAAAGAAGGAAGGAAAAGAGGAAATGAGAGAAGGAGAAGAAGAAGAAAGAGAAAGAAAGAAAAGGAAAGAAAGAGATAAAAGAAAGATAAAAAGAAGAAGAAGAAAGAAGAAGAAGAAGAGAAAGGAAAAAAGAGAAATTAGGGAGGGAAAGAAGAAGAAGCAGAGAGAAAAAGAAAAGGGAAAGGAAAAGAGAAAAGAATTTAGGAAGGAGAAAAAAAGAAAGAGGTGAGAAAAGAAAAAAAAAAAAGAGAGAAAAGGAGAAAAAAAAGGAAAGAAAAGAGAGATAAAAAGAAGAGAAAGCAAGAGAAAGAGGAAAGAATGAGTGAGAGAGAAGAAAAGGAACAGGGAGAGAAGGGAAAAGGATGCGGAAAAAGAAGGAAGAAGAAAAGAAAAAGAAAGGAAGAAAAGAGGGAAGAAAGAGAAGAAGAAGAAGAAGAAAGGAAGAAGAAGAGGAAGAAAAAAGAAGAAAAAGAGAGAGTCTAAAGAGAAGAAGAGGAAGAGAGAAGAAGAGAAGAGATGATAGAGAAGAAAGAGAGAGGGAAAGAAGAAGGAATGGAAAGAGAGAAGAAGGAAAAGAAGGAGAAGAAAGAAAGAAAGTAGAGAGAAGAAAGAGAAAAGAGAAGAAGAGAAAGAAGAAGAAGTTTAGAAGAGAAAAGAGGAAAGGAGAAGTAGAAAGAAAAAAGGAATGAGAGAAGGGAAAATAAAGAAAGAGAAAGGAAAAGAAAGAAGAGAGGAAGAAGAAAGAGTAGAAGAATAAGAAAGGAGAGAGGAGAAAGAAAGGAGAAGGAAAGAGAGAAGGGGAAAGGAGGGAAGAGGGAGGAAAGGAAAAAGAAAAGAAGAAGGAAAAGGAAGGTTAGAAGAAGAGAGAAAGAAAGAGCGAAGAAAGAAGAAAGAGAAGAATAGAGGAAAGAAGGAAAGAAGGAGAAGGAAGGGGAAGAGAGGAAGAAGAGAAAAAAGAATTGAGAGTAGAAGAGGAGAAGGAGAGGAAGAAGGAAGAGAGAAGAGAAGAAGAAAGGAAAAAAGAAGGAAAGGGAAAAAGAGAGAATAGAAGAATGAGATTAGAGAGAAGAAAAGGATAAGAAGAAAGGAAATGAAGAGAAAAAAGAAGAGAAGGGAAGAAAGAAGAAAAGGAAAGGAGGTAAAGTAAAGAAGAGAAAGGAAGAGAAAGAAGAAAAGGAAAGGAAGAGAGAAAGGAGATTGAGTAAAGAAGAGAGAAAAAAAGAAGAAGAGAAAGAAAGGAAGGAAAGGAAGAGAAAGAAGGAAGAAAAGATAGAGAAGATAGAGAGAAAAGAAGGAAGAGGGAAGAGAGGAAAAGAAAAGAGAGGGAGGAAGAGAGAAGAAAGGGAAAATGGCCGCAAAGAGAGAAAGAGAGAAAAGAAGGAGAATAGAAAGATAAGAAAGAAGAGAGGAGAAAGAGGGAAGAGAGAGAAGAGGGTGGGAAGAAAACTGAAGGAAGAGAGGAAGAAAGAAGGAGGAAGGGAAAGAAGAGAGAAAAAGGAAAAAAGAAAGGGAAGAAAGAAGGAGAGAAAAGAGGAGAAAGGAAGGAGAAAGAAAGGAAAGAAGAAATGATAAGAGAGAGAAGGGAAGAAGAAGTGAAGGAAGAAGGAGGAGAAGTAAGAAAGAGAAGAAGGAAATGAAAGGAGAAAGAAGAAAGGAGAAAGAAGATAGAAAGAAGGTAAAAGGAAGAGAAAGAAGAGGAGAGGAAGGAGAGGAAAAGGAGAGAAAGAGAAGAGAAAGAAGAAGAGAGAAAAAAAGGAAAAGGAAGCTGGAAGAAGAAATACAGAAAGGAGAAGGAGGAGGAAAGAAAGAAAAGAGAGAAAGAGGAAAAAGAGAAAGAGAGAAAAAGAGAAGAGGTTAAAGAAAGAAAAAGGAAAGGGAGGAGAAAGAAGGAAGAAGAAGAGAGAAGTTAGAAAGAGAAAAAGGAAAAGAGAAGAGAAGAGGAAAGAAAGAGAAAAGAGAAGGAAAGAAGGGGAGAAGGAAGGTAGAGAAGAGAGGAAATGAAGGAGTAGGGAAAGGAAGTGGTAGAAGGGGGAAATTGGAGTGAGAAAAGAAGAAGAGTGAGAAAGGAAGAGAAGAAAGAAAAGGAGAAGAGAAGAAAAGAAGAGGAAGTAAGGAAGAAGGAAAGAAGATCAGAGATAAAAGAAAAAAGGAAGAGAGAAGAAAGATAAGAAGAAAAGAAGGAAGGAAGGAACAGAAAAGGGAAGAAAGAAGAAAAGGGGAAGAAGAAGAAAGAAAAAAAAGAAAGAAAGGAAGAAAGAAGAAAGGAAGAAGAAGGAGAAGAAAGAAAAGGAAAAAGGAAGAAACAAAGGAAAGAATGGGGGGTGAGAAGAAGGGAGAAGAGGGGGAGAGAGAAGGGGAAGAAAGAAGGAAGAGAAGAAGAAGAGGAGGAAAAGAAAGAAAGAAGGGAAAGGGGTAGGAAGGAGAGAAGAGGAAGAAAGGGAAGGAAGGGAGAGAAGGAAGAAAGAGAAGAAAGGAGAAGAGAAAGAAGAATAGGAAAGGAGACAGGAAAAAAAGAAGGAAGAAGAAGAGAAAAAAGAGAAAAAGAGAGGGAAGAGAAAAGAAGAAAGGAGAAGAAAAAAAAAAAGTAGGAAAGAAAAAGAAGAAAGAAAGAGAAAAAAGAAAAGAGGTAGAGAAGGAGAGGGAAAGAGGGAGGAGTAAGAAAAGGAAGAAGAAAAGAAGAAGAGAGAAGGAAGAGAGATAGAAGAGAGAAGTAGAGAGTTGAGAAAAGGAAGAGGAAAAGAAAAAGGAAGAAAAAAAGAAAAGGGAGGGAAAGGAAAGAAGGGAAGGAAATGAGGAAAAGAAGAGGGAAAGAAGGAAAGAAAGAAGAGGAAAGAAAAAAGGGAGAAAGAGAAAGAGAGAAGAGGAAAAAGAAGAGAAGGAGAGGAAAGAGAGAAAGTAGAAGAGGGAAAGGGAAAAAGGGAAAGAAAGGGAAGAAGGAAGGAAAGAAGCAGGGGAGAGAAAAAGAGAGAAGGAAGGAAGAAAGAAAAGAAGGAAGAGAAAAAAGAGAAAGAGGGGAGAAAAGGAAAGAGCAAGAAAGGAGAAGAGAAGAAGAAGGAAGAAAAGAAAGAGGAAGAAGAGAAAGGAGGGAGAAGAAAGAAGAAAGAAGGGAGAAAGGAGGGAAAGAGAAAGAAGAGAAGAGAGGGAAGAGAAAAGAGTGGGTTAGAGAAAGGAAGGAAAGAAAGAAGAAGAGGAGAAGGATAGAGAGAAAGAAAAGAAGAAAGAAGGAAAGAGGAAAGAAGGAAAAAAGAAGAAGGGCAAGAAAGGGAAGGAGAAGAGAAAAAAGAAAAGAAGAGAGAGAGTAGAAGAGGAAGAGATAGAAGAGAGAGAAAAAAAGAAGAAGAAGAAGAAGGAGAAATTAAAGGAAAAGAGAAAGGAAAGAAAAAGGAAGAAGAAAGGGGAAAGGAGAAAGAAAGAGATGAGAAGGGAGAAAGAAGGAAGAGATAGAGAAAGAAGAGAGGAAGGGGAAAAATAAAAGGAAGAAAGAAAGAGTAAGAGGGGGAAAGAGAGAGAAAGGGGAAAAGAAAGAGAAAGAAAAAAAAAGAGGGATGAAGAAAAGAAAGAGGAGAAGAGAAGAAGAGTAAAGAAGAGAGAGAAAGAAGAAAGGGGAGGGAAAGAGAGAAGAAAGGGAGAAGGTGGAAGAAAAGAAGAAGAAAAGGTAGGGAGAAGAAGGAGAAGGGGGAGGAAGAAAGATGAAGAGAAGGAAGGAGGGGGAAAAGGAGAAGAAGAAAGAAATGAAAGGAATAGGTGAAGAAGGAAAGGAGAGGGAGAAAAAGGAGAGAGGGAAAAGAGAGCGTGGAAGGAAGGAGAAAGATAGAAGAGGGAAAAGAGAAAGAGAGAAAAGGAAGAAGGGAAGGGAAGAAAAGAGAAGGGAAAGGGAAAAAGTGGGGAGAGAGAAGAGAGGAAAAAAGAAAAAAAAGGAAAGGAGAAGAAGGAGAAAGAATGAGAGGAAAAAAGAGTAAGGGTAAGAAGGAAGAGAAAGGAAGAAAAGGGAAAGAGAGAAGAAGGAATGAGAAGAAAGGAAAGAAGGGTGAGAAAGAATAGGAGGGAAAAGAGAAAGAAAAGAAGGAGGAAAAAGAAGGAAGAATAAGAAAGGGTAGAAGGAGGAAAGGAAGGGGAAGGGAGAGAGGAGAAGGAAAAGAAAAGGGAGAGGAGGGATAGGAAAAAAGAAAGAGGGAAAGAGAGAAAGAGGAAAAAGGAGGAGAGAGGGAAAAGAAGAAAAGAGATAGAAGGGATAAGAAGAGAGAAAAGGGGCGGAGGAAAGAATGAGAGGAAAGAAGAAAAGAGAGAAAAGAAAGAAAAGAAGAGAGAAGGAGGAAGAGAAAGGAAGAAGAAGGAGAGGAGAAAGGAGGTAAAAAGGAGGAAAGAGAAAGAAAGGGAAAGGAGAAGAAGGAAAAAAGGAAAAAAAGTAAGAAGAGAAGGAAGGAGAAAAGGAAAGGAAGGGTGGAGGGAGAGTAGGAAGAGGGGCAGGAGAGCAGAAGAGGAAGAAAGGAAGGAAAGAAAAGAAAAGATGGAGGGAGGAAAAAGGGAAGGGAGGAGAGAGAAGAAGAAGAGAAGAGAAAAGGAAAAAGGAAGAAGAGGAAAAAGGAAAGAAGGAAGGAGAAAAAAGAAGGAAAGGGGGGGAGAGAAGGAAGTAGAAAAGAGGAAATGAGAGGAAAGAATTGGGGATAGGGAAGAAAAGAAGAAAATGGAAAGGGAAGAGCAAGGAAAAAGAAGAAGAGGAAGGGGAGAGAAGAGGGAAAAAAAGGGGCGAAGAAGCGAGGTCAAAAAAAAGGAAAGAGGAAGGGGTAGGGAAAAAAGTGAGAAGAAGGAGAGAGAAGAAGAAAAAAGAGAAAGGAAAAAGAAGAGAAGGGAGAGAAGAAAGAGAGAGGAGGAGAGGGAAAAGTAGGGAAAGATTGAAGAGGGAAGAAGGGGTAAAGGAAAAGAAGAAGGAAGAGAAGAGAGGAAAGGGGGGAGGGAAGAGTAGAAGAAAGGGAAAAAAGGAGAGAGTGGAAAGAGAGGGGAGGAAATGAGGAAAGGGGAGAGAAGAGAAGGAAGAGAGAAAGGAAGGAAGAAGGGGAATGAAAGGACTGAAAGGAGGAGGGAAGATAGAAGAGGGAAGAAGAGAAGTAAGAAGGAGAAAGAGAGGGTAGAGGGGAGAAGAGAGCAGAAGGGAAGGAAGGGAAAGGAAAGGAAGAGAAGGAAGAAGGGGGAATAGAAGGAAGGGAGAAAGAAAGGAAGAAAAGAGAAGAGGGAAAGAGGAAAGGAGGAGGAGAGAAAGAAGGAATAGGATGGGGAAGAGGAAGGGAGAGAGGAGGGAAGAAAGAGAGGAAAAAGAAAGAAGAGAGAATGAAAAGAAGGGGGGCAAAGAAAAGGAAAGAGGAAGTGAAGAAGGAGTAAAGAGAAGGGGGGAGAAGGGAGGGAAGAAGGAGGAAGGAAGAAAAAGGGAAAAGGAGAGGAAGGGAGCAGAGAGAAAAAGAGAGAAAAAGGAAGGAGAGAAGAAGAGAGGGGAAAAAGAGAAGAAAGGGAAAGAGGAGGTGAGTGAAGAAGAAGAGGGAAAGAAGAAAAGAAGAAACAAAAGGAAAGAAAAGGAAGAAGAAAGAGAGAAAAGAAAGAAGAAGAGAGAAAAGAGAAAGGGTAGGAAGAAAAGAAAGGGAGAAGAAGAAAAGGAAAGAGAGGAAGAAGGAAGAAGAGAGAGAAAAAAGAGAGAAGGAGAAAAAAAGGAAAGGAGGAAAGAAGGAAAAGAAAAGAAGAGAAGGGGGGAAATAGAAGGAAGAAAAGGGAAAGGGAAAGAGTGAAGGAAAAAAGAGGGAGAAAGAAGAGGAAATATTAAAGAGAGAAAGAGAAGAAAGTAAGACGGAAGAGGAGAAAAGGGAAAGAAAGGATTAAGTTAAAGAGGAAAAGGAAGGGAAAGGAAGAAGGTTATGGAAAGAAGAAGAAGAAGAAGGGGAAGAAAGGGGAAAAAAGAGAATAAGAGGAAAGGAAAGAAAAGAAGAAAGAAAAGGAAAGAAAAGAAGAGAAGAGGAAGGAAGAGAAAGAAGATGAAGGGAAAGGAGAAAAGATAAAGAAAAGAGGGAGAAAGGGAAAAAGGGAGGGAAAAAAAAAGGAAAGGGAAAAGGAAGTGAAGGGCTAGAGGAAAAAGGAATGAAGAAGAAAAAGAAGGGAAGAGAAAGAGAAGGGAGAGAAGGAGAGAAAAAGAGAGAAAGAGGGAAGAGAAGAGAAAGATAAGAAAGAAAGGAAAAGGGAAGGGGAAAGAAGAAGAGAAGAGGATAAGGGGAAGGGAAAGTGAACAAGAAGGAAAGGGAGAAGAAAGAGAAAGAAAAGAGGAAAGAAAACAGAAAAGATTAAGGGGAAAAGATGAAAGGAGGAGATAGAAGAGAAAAAGAAAAGGAGGGAAAAATGAAGAGAAGTGAGAAGGAAAAAAAGAGAGAAAAGAAGATAAAAGGAAAAAGGAAAGAGAAGAAAAGAAAAGAGAAAAAAAAAAGGGAAAAAAGAAGGAAAAGAAAGAAAGAAGGAGGGAAGGGGGGAAGAGAGAAGAAAGAGGAAAAAAGAGAAAAAAGGGAGAGGGAAAAGGAAAGGGGAAGAGAGAAGAGGGGAAGAGGAAGGGATTGAGAAGAAGAGGAGAAGAAAGAAAGAAAGAAAAAGGAAGAGAAAGAAGAAGAGAGTGAGAAGAAAGAGAATGAAAAGAAGAGAGGAGAAAGAAAAGTAAAGAAAGAAGATAAAAAAGAGAAAGAAGAAAGAGGAGAGAAAGGGAAGGAAGAGGAAAGGAGAAAAGAAAGAAAAAAAAGTGAAAGGAGAGAAAGGAGAGGAGGAGGAAAAGGAAAAGAAGAAAGAGAAGGAAAAAGGGAAAAAAAGAGGAAGAAAAGGGAAGGGGCGAAAAAAAGAAGAAGAGGAAAGAAGGAATAGAGAAAGAAGAAGAGAAGAGAAGGAAACAGAAAAAAGGGAAGAAGAAGGGAGAAGGAGAGAAGAAAAAAGAAGGAGGAGGAAAGAGAAAAAAGAGGAGAAAAGGAATAAGGGAAAGGAAGAGAGGAGAAGAGAGAGAAGAAGAGGAGAAGAGAGATAGGAGAGAGGAGAAAGGGAAGAAAAGATAAAGAGAAAAAGGAAGAAGAGAAGGAAAAGAAGGGAAAAGAGGAAAGGAAATAGAGAGGAAAGGGAAAAAAGAAGAAGAAGGAGAAGAGAGAGTAAGAAGAAAGAGGAAAAAGGAAAGGAAGAGAAGAGAAGAGGGAAAGGGAGAAGAGAAGAAGAGAAAGAAAGGAAGGAGGGAAGGAAAGAAGAGAAGAGAGAAGGAAAAAAGAAGAAACGGGAAAGAGTAAGGAAAGGAAGAAAGAAGATAAAGAGGAGAAAAATAGAAAAAAAAGGAGAAAGGAAGAGGAAAGAAGGAAGAGAAAGAAAGAAGAAGAAAGGAAGGATAAGGAAGGAAGAGAGAAAAAGGGAAAGAGTAAGGAAAGAAAGAAAGAAGAAGGAAGAGGAAAGAAAGATAGAGGAGAGCAGAAAAGGGAAAAAAAGAAGGAAGGGAGTAGGGGAAAAGAGGAGAAAGGAAAGAGAAGAGAAAGAAAGGAAAAGATGGAAGATCGGAAAGAGAAAGAAAAAAGGAAAGAGAAGAAAAGGGAAAAAGGGAGGAAGAGAAAGAAAAGGGAAAAGGGGAAGAGAAGAAAGGAAGGGGAAGGAGAGAGAGAAAAGAAGGAGAAGAAAAGGGAAAGAAGGAAATAGAGAAAGAAAAAGAGAGAAGGAGAAGGAGAAAGGGAGAGGAAAAGAGAAGGGTGAGAAAGAGAGAAATAAGAGAGGGACAAGTAGGAATGAAAGAAGGAAGAAGGAAAAGAGGGAGGCAGAAGATGAGCGGAAGAAAAGAGAAAAAGAGGCGGGGGGAAGAGAGGGAAACAGAAGAAGAGAAAAGTAGAAGAAATGAAGAAGGAAGAAAGAAGAAGGAAAAAAAGAAAAGGAGAAAAGGAGAGGAAGAAAGATAGAAGGAGAAGAAAAGGAAGGAGTAAAGGGAAAGAATAAATGAAGAAAAGTAAGGGACAGGAAAAGAAAGGGGGAAAAGGAAGGAAATGTAAAGGAGAACAGAAGTAAAGATGGAGAAGAAAGAGAGGAAGAGAGAGAAAGAAAAAAGGGAGAAGAGAAGAAGAAAAGGAAGAGAAGAGAGATGTGAAAGAAAAGAAAAGGCGGAGAGAAGAAGAAAGAAAAAGAGTGATAGGAAAGGAAGGAGGGAAAGAAGAAGGAAGAGGAAGAAGAAAGGAAAAGGAGAAGAAGAAAGAAAAGAAAAAAGGGAAAAAGAAAGAGAAAAAGAAAGAAGAAAGAAAAAGGGAAAAGGAAGAAAGAGGAAAGTAGAAGGAAGAAAGGGAAGAAGAAATGGAAAGAGGAAGAAAAGAAAGAGGCGAGATGGAGAGAGAAAGGCAGAAGAAGAAAGGAGAAGGAAAGAGAGAAGAGAAAATTTGGAAGGAGAGAAAAAAAAGGAAAGCAGAGTGAGAAATGGAGAAAAGGAAAAGGGAGAAAGGGAGAGGAAAGAGAAGGGAGAGAAAGAAGAAAAAAAGGGAAAGGAGAAGGAAAAACGGGAAGAGAGTTGAAAAGGAAGGAGAAGAAGGAGAAGAAAAGAGAAAGGAAGAAGGGAGAAAGCAGGGAGAGAGAGAAGAAGGGAAAAAGAAGAGAAAAAGGAAGAGATCTGAAAGAAGAAACAGAGAGAAGAAGGAAGAAAAAAAGAAGGAAGGAGAGAAAGAGGAAGAAAAGAAAAAGGAAAGGAAAAAGGAGGGAGAAGAAGAAAAGAGAAGAGAAAAGAGTAGAAGAGAGAGGGGGAGGGTAAAGAGTGAGATGAGAGAGGGGAAGGAAGGAGAGGAGGGAAGAAACAGGATAAGAAGAGAAAAAAAAGAAAAGGAAGGAAGGAAGGAGAAGAAGAAGGATAGAAAAAGGTGAGGAAAAAGAAAGGGAAACGATGAAGGAAGAGGGGAGAAGAAAAAGGAAGAAGGGAGAAAGGAAGGAGAGAAGGTAGAGGAAAGACGTTAAAGAAAGAGGAATAAAGGGGAGAGGAGAAGAGAAGGGAGAAGGAGAAGAAAGAAGAGAAGAGATAAAAGAAGAAGAGTGAAAAGAGGAAGTAGCAAGAGAGAAAAAGAAGAGAAGAAAGGAAGAGAAAGTAAAGAGAAGAGAGAGAAGGAGGGAAAAAGAGAGAAGAAGAGAAGGAAGGAGTAAGAGGAGAAAGAAGAAAGGAAGAAAATGAGAGGAAGGAAGGAAGAAAGGAAGGAAAAGGAAGATAGGGGAAGGAAAAAAGAGAAAAGAAAGGCGAGAAGAAAGAGTAAGTGAAGGAAGAAGAAGAAGAAGGAGAAGTGGGAAGAAAGAAGAAAGAAAAAAAGAAGAAAGGAGAGGAAGAAGAAGGAGGGAAGAAGGGGATGAAGAAGAAAAGAGAGAAGGAATGTAGAAAAACATAGGTAGAGGTTAGAGGAAAGATTAAAAAAGAAGAGGAATGGAGAAGGAGGAAAAGAGAGAGGAGGTAGATGAGAAAGAAGAGAGAGGAGGAAAAGGGCGTAAGGAAAGAATGGAGGAAGAAGAGAGGAAGAGGAAAGAGAAAAAGAAAAGGGAAGAGGTGAAGAGAATAGAAGAGGAGAAGGAAGGAAAAGGAGGGGAAGAAAGGAAGATAAAGGAAGAAGGAGAAAGGTAAGGAAAAGAAAGAAGGTAAGAAGGAAGATTTATGAAGGGAAAAAGAAGGAAGAAGAGATGGGAAGAGCAAGGAGGAGGGAAAGGAAAAGAGAGGAGAGAGAAGGAAGGAAGGGGAAAGAGAAAGAAGAAGAAGAGAAAGTGAAAGGGAAAGAGAGAAAAAAGAGAGAAGAAGAGAGATAATGGAGAAAAAAAGTTTGAAGGAAGGGAAAGAGAGAAGAGGGAAGCAAGGAAGAGTAGGGGGGTAAGGGAAGAAAAAAGAAAGAAAGAGAGGAAGGAAAGAGAAGAAGAGAAGAAAGAAAGAATGAAAGGAAAGGAAAGAAAAAAAGAGAAGAGAAGGGAAGGAAGAAGAGAAAAGAAGAGAAAGGAGTTAAAGGAGCGAAAAAGCCAGGAAGAAGGTGAAGGGGAAAGGAAGAGGAAAAGAAAGAAAGGGAAGAAAAAGAAAGGAAAAAGGAATAGAGAGAGGAGAAAGGGAAAGAAACGAGAAGAGAGAGAAAAGAAGAGGAAGGAAAGAAGGGGAGAAAAGGGGAGGAGAAAGGAACAGGGGAAGGAACGGAGAGAATTACAAGATGAGGGACGAAGGAGGGGGAAGAAAGAACGGAAGGAGGGAAAGAAGAGAAAGAGGAAAGAAGGAAATTAGAGAAAAAAGGAGAAAGGAAAGGAGAGGGAAAGGGAAGCTGGAAGAAAAAGGTAAAGAAGGAAAGAAGAAAGGGAAGGGTTTAGGAAGTGAAGATAGAAAAAGTGAAAGAGAAGGGAAGAGGAAGGAAGGAGTAGGAAGAAAGAGAAAGGGAAAAGGAAGGAGAAGGAAGATGAAAGGAAGGAGGAAAGAAGATAAAAAGATGAAAAAAAAGAGAGGGGGAAGGAGGAAGGAAAAAGAAGGGAGAGAAGGAGGAAAAGAAAGAGGAGAAAAAAAAAAAAAGGGAGAAAGAAGGAAAAAAGAAAAAGAAGGAGGAAGAAGTGAAAAGAGAGGTAAGAAAAAAAGAAAAGGGAAGATGGGAGTGATGGAATGGAAAGAAGGAAGGAAAAAGGGAAGTAGAAGGAAGGAAGGAAAAAAAGGAAGGGAACGGAATAGGAAAGGAAGGGAAAAAGAGGAAGGAAGAGGAAGAGGAGTCAGTAAAGGAGGGAGAAGAGAAAAGTAAGAAAAAAGGGGAGAGAAAAGAAAGAAGGAAAGAGGAGAAAGGAAACGAAAGGATGGGGGAGGGTAGAAAAGAGGAAGAAGAAAAGAAGGAAAGGGAGTGAGGAGGTAAGGAAGAAGGAAGAAGAAAGGAAAAGGAAGGAGAAGGGGGAGGAAATGGAGAAAAGGAGAGGAAGGAAGAGAAAGAAAAAAGAGGAAGGAGAGGGAGAAGAAAGAAAAGAAAGTAGGAGAGAGAAAAGGAAGAAAGGAAGGTAGGGGAGAAAGGAAGGAGAAAAGGAAGGAGATGCAGGAAGGGGAAGGAAGAGAATTGAAGAGAATAGGAAGGAGAAAGAAAAGAGAGGAAGGAAAAAAGAGGAAGAAGGGAAAGCGAAGAAAGGAAGAAGAAGGAAGAAAAATGAGGAAGGATAGGAAGGAGGGAGAAGGAATGAGGAATAGAAAAAGAAAAGGAGGAAGGGGGGAAAAGAGAAGGGAAGGGGGAAGGAAAAAAGGAAGAAGAGAAGGAGAGGAAAAGGAGTGAAAAAAAAGAAGGTGGGAAGAGGAGAGGAAGGAAGGGAAAAAAGTGAAAGAAATAAAGGAGGGAAAAGAAGGGAGGGACTAAGAGGTAAAGAGAAGGAGAAGAAAAAGGAAGAGGAAGGAAGGGAAGGAAAACTCAGATTGGAAGGAGAGACAAGAGTTGAAAAAGAAGAAAGGAGAAGGAAGAAGGGAAGGGAGGGAAGGAAAGGAGAGGACTTTTGAAGGAAAAAAAGAGAGAAGGAATAGGAAGGAAGGGAAGCTGGCAAGAAGGAAAGAAGGAAGGAAAAGAAAGGAAAGTAGAGGAGAGAAAATTGGAGGAGGAAAGAACAGATAAGGGAATGAAGAAAGTAACAGGAGGGGAGAGTTAAGATGAAGAAGTAAAGAGAACAAAAGAAGGTAGAGAAAAGTCTAGGGAAGTGAAAGATAAAAAACGGGCGGGAAGGAAGGACTAAGGAAGGAAAAAGAAGTAAGGAAGGAAAGGAGAGAAAAATAGGAAGGGAATGGAAAAGGCAAGGAGTAGGTAGGAATAAAGGAATGGAAGGAAGAATGGAAAAAAGGAAGGAAAGGAAGCGACGGAAGGAAGGAACATGGAGGAAGGAATGTGAAGAGAAAAAGGAGTGAAAAGATTAAGAAAGAAGGGAATAGGGAGAGAGCCTCTGCAATGGAATAAGCAAAGAGAGGAAATAGAAAGAGGGGGAAAAAAGAAAGAAGAAAAAAGGAAGGGAAAGGGACGAGGGAAAATTGAAGAAGGTGAGAAGAAAGGGGAAAGTGAACGGATTGAGAGGCGGTAAAAAGGTAGAAAGGAGGGGGGAAGAGAAAGAAGACTAAATGGTAGAAGAAGGAGAGGAAAAAGAAGGAAGTAAGAAGGAGAAATAAAGGAGGGAGAGAGGAGTTAGAAGGGATGGAGAATAGATAAGGAAGAAATGAGAAACGTAGGGAATAAAGATGGAGATTTGAGTAGGACATGAAGTGAAGGAAGAAGTAAGATACAGTAAAAGAAGAAGGAGGTTTGAAATGAAGAAAGATCCTTTGGAGTAAAAATAGGAACATATGATAGTAGCGGAAAAGGGTAGAAAAAGAAGGAAGAAAATCAGAAAAGGAAAGAGGACTAATAAGGAGAAGCAGACTTAAAGAAGGAACATAACAGGAAAAAGAAGGAGAGATTGATATAAGAAGGAGAGTAAAGGAAAAAAGATTAGATAGAAAAGGGAAGAGAAAGGAAGAAGAAATAAAAAACTGGAAGGAAGGAAGGGAAAGGGCAGAGAAAGAGGAAGAGAAAAGAAGAAGGAAGGAAGCAGAAAGGCGTGATATAGTAAGAAGGAAAGTGAAATGAAAGAAGTGGAAGGATGAAGAGAATGGGTAAAGAAGAGAAGGTATAGAAAGAAAGAAGAAAGAAGGAGAGAACGAGGAGAAAGTGAAAGGGAAAGTGGAAAGTTAAGAGAAGGAGTAAACGAAAGATACCGATTAGGAAGAGTAAAAGAAAGTTTGAGTGAACGAAGAGAATAGTGGAAGTAAAATAAGCACAGACGAGGATTAGTGTGAAAGGCAACGAGCAGAAGTAGAAGTGAAAAAAGAGAAGCGGAAAAAGAGAAGAGAAGGAAGATAAGAGATAAAGAGGGATGAAGAAGAAGAGAGTAGTGGAGGAGAGAGAGATAGAAAGGAAAGCAGAAAGTAGACTGAGGAAAAGCCGTACCAAGAACACAGGGATATAAGAGTAAAGGATGAGGAGAAAGCTACGAGGAAAAGTGAAGAAAGAAACATCAGAATAGTGAGGAGAAGATGATATGTTATTCTAGATAAAAATGAGAATGCAATAGAGAACACAAAGATAAGATGACGATGAAGAAATAAGAATAGGAGGAGTGAGAAGGGTTTTCGTTGTTAAATCAAAAAAAACCCATTAAAAAATCTTTGGGCCCAGCAAGAAAAGTAAATTTCCCAAATGGCCATGTCTATTTTTAAACGCATGAAAGGGTGTCAAGCTTAAAAGTGTCAAGATCATTTATTTTCCCTTTTCTTAAATCCTTACTCTCCCCTCTGCCATAGGCAATTTACCTCAATTCTTATCTATTGCTTTATTTTATTTTTCGGGGCTTTTTCTTGCCTCGCTTTGTAAGAAAAAATGCTTCGGCTGTGTGTGATTTTCCTTTTTTTTGAATCTGTTTTTTTGTGCTTGCTCAGAGGGAAATTTTCTTCCCAGCATAGGAGACCAGAACAAGGGATTTGTTCCCCCAACTGAGTGGATTGGTTTTTTCAAACGTTTTTATAATTGGAGTTTGTACTTGTCTGAATTTGCTATATGTTTTTAAGCATTCATTTATGTGTGCAGGTTAAGCTTTCAAACCCCTCTGATCTGGATGGATGGCATTTCATATATCAATCTTTTGGATAAGTCTAAAAAACGTTCAATTTTCTGAAAATCTTGGGAAAAAGTGGTGGGGAAAAACCCAAGGGTTTGGGTATTTTTGGAATGCGGGTAGGAAAACCCCGCAGCTGCTCAGCCAAATTTTGTCGTTCATATAAACGAAATACTCTAAAATGCTATTCAGATGTGCATCATGATTTTCAGAATTTTTGTAGTGAGGTAACGATCTTTATTTGTCCTCACCCAAATTAAAAGGGGTTTTCAAACAGGAAATTTTCCAACCCAAAACTTTCAGTAATTTAATTTAAATTTTTTATCCTGCTCCCAGAAACACCGTGTTCGTTGCTCAGGTTCAATAATAATAAATTCAATCTGCATTTATTGACACTGCTAGTAAGTCAAATTTAAAATGAGCCTGTTTGTTCTTTAACAACCCTGCAAGTGTCAAGCTTGAAGGTTTCAAGATTAAATTATCTTTCCTTTTTTTAAATCCATTACTCTTCCCTGCCAAAGCCGTTTTCCTCATTTCCTGCACTATCGCTTTTTTTATTTTTCAGATTTTCTTTCCCCGTTTTAAAAAAAAACATTTTTTTGGCTTGCTCTGTGTTCTGTGATAAGAATCTGCTTTTTTTTTTTTTGCTTGCTAAAATTGAATTTTTTCCCGAGATAGCGAGACCCCCCGAACAAGGGGGTTGCACTCCCAACGTAATTTTGATGCGGGTTCTGCTTTCTAAAAACACGCCATGATCTTTGTAAGGATATCTTTTTTTTTCTTAAATCCATTACCTTCCCTGCCAAAGGGAGTTTCCTCTTTTGCCTTCTGCTTTATTTAAATTTTTTAGCTTTTTTTTTTCCCGCTTTGAAAAAAAAAAACGCGCGGGGTGTGCTGCGATTTTCTGTGTTTGAGAATCTGCATGGCGGACCAGAAAAAGGGTTTTATCCCAACTGAATTGCGTCTGGGTTTTTCTAAAGCCCGCTCATGTTGTGATCGATAGGCATCTTCATTATCAAAACTTTGGGGACTCGTCCCAAAAACCCCTGCGCTTCTTGATTCAAAGTGTGGGAAGAACAAGGGGGCTTATAGAAAAGGTGGGGGTGTTTCAGCATGAGCTAAAAAATCTGCATTCCCTTTAAACACGGTGTTTGTTAAACACAAAAAAAACAAAAATCAGAAGGTTCACAAAGCCGCAGTGATGTAGAAGCAAAAAAGTTTTTTTTCTTCCCTGCTTTAAAAAAATGGATTTAAATGATTTCCCTTTGCTATCTAGACGGGTTAGACAGGTTCGTAAGATGTGCACGTTCACTTTAGCGCATTTTTGAAAGGTGCCTGAGAAACAAGGTTAGGGTATTTTCTGGAATGCGGGCTGGATTCTGCAGTTTCTCAGCCTGTTTGTTTGTTTTTCATAAACGGGCATACTCCACAATGCGTAATTTCAGATTCCCGTTAAGGTAGGGCAGGTAACAGGGAGTGCAGGTAGCTCCTGGTTCAAACTAATAAATCCAATTTGCGTCATTGACACGCAAAAAGTCATTCCAAAAGTGGTTTTGTCATAAACTCTAAACAGTGGAAGTGTCAAGCTTGAAATGTCAAAAAAACATCTTTCCCTTTTTTAATCTTTTCAATCTCCTCTGCCAAAGGCAGTTTCCCATTTCCTTATATTGCTTTTTTTTTTTTTTTCGATTTTTTTCACGCTTTTAAAAAAAAAACTGCTTGGCTTTGCTGTGATTTTCTGTGTTTGAGAATCTGCTGTTTTCGTACTCTTTGTGTGGAATTTTTTTTTTAACCCGCATGGCGAGACCAGAACAAAGGGGTGTATTCCCAACTGTAATTGCATGGGTTCTGGGAGACACAAGGGTTTAAAAGAAAGAGGTGGAGAAGGTGTTTTTAGATTTAAAACCCATGGCTTTTTGTTCCCAAAGTTTGGGAAGACACAGGGTTTCTAGAAAAAGGGGGGAGTTACACATTAGGTGTTTAGCATGGCTCCATATCTAGAATCCCCTTTGACG
>CATNWA010002847.1:0-20591 GCA_951230385.1 Staurois parvus | reverse complement strand
CCTTTTTGGGAGCTTACTTACTTGATCTCAAGGGGCCCCTTCTGACGCTCAAAGTACCCCTGTACCCCTTCCTATTTGGACTTACTTCCTTACTACAGAAGTCTTCTCTGCTCTAGGCCCCCGACCTTTTTACCTATTTGGAGCTTTACTTTTACTTACGAGAGTCTTCTGACTGCTTATGTACCCCTTTCCCTCTTACCTATTTGGAGCTTACATTACTTCACTTGCAGAGAGTCTTCTGACTGCCTATGTACCCCTTTTACCTCTTACCTATTTGAGTTTTACTTACTTACTACAAGAGCCTCTACTGCTCTATTTAGCCCCTGACCTTTCCTATTTGGAACTTACTTTATTTTCACTTAAAGAGTCTTCTGACTGCTCTAGAACCCCCTTACCTCTACCTAATTGGATTTACTGTACTTGATCACAGAGGTCTTCTGACTGCCTATGAGCCCCTGCCCCCTTTTAAACCTATTTTGGTGCTTACTTTACTTGATGACAGAGTTTTTTTCTAATATAAGAATAAAGGGCACATAAGAATCAAAGACTCTCTGTATCAAGAAAAAGAAATGCCAAATAGGAGGAATAAGGGGCCCCACGTAGACAGTCAGAAGACGCTCCGTTGATCAAATAAAATACACCCCAAATTTTTAGGGGGCACAGGGGCTACATGACAGTCAGAAGACTCTCTCAGATGAATAAATAAGCACCAAATGGGAGAAAAAGGGGCCACAGAGACAGTCAAGGACCTCTGTAGATCAATAATAAACCAAAAATAAAAAACCCCCTTCCAAAACAAAATTTTGATTTTTAATTTTTTACAAAGCGCTATAAATATGATTGGGGGGGAAGGAACAAAAAACTGGTTGTCTATGGCGTACAGATGCTGAATATGACCCTGAATTGATCATGGGTGAATGGCCTCTTTGGGGAATGTAGCATTTGGCCGTCTTCTTTTTCCCGTAGTCAACATACGCACTTGAGTTCTTTTAAACTGAGCAAAAATCTCCCAAGGAGTTTTTTTTGGCATGACTTTTTTTTGGAGGGCACTGCCGAAAATTCGGAAAACCTACCTAGAAGCGGGTGCAAAAAGCCCCCTATGCATGGGGCCATTTCCAAAAGGGAAATTTTGCAGCGATGAACGGTGCCCGCCCTCAACCAAGCATTTGGCATGTATTGAAGTGCGGCCCGAATGATTTTAAATTTTGATTTTGAGAGGTGGTGCGCCTATCAACTCCGCAGCCCAAGTTAAAATTGCGAAATTACATGTGTCAGCCCGTCGGCTGAATGTTACTTTTTCGATGAAACCAAAAATGATGGTAAAAAAAAAGTGGTTCAGCCACCTTTTTTTACCGTCCCCGGCTACCAATGTTAAAGACCCCGAAGTAAGCCCAGACTTCCATTATGTTATAGGGGGGAAAAATTATTATTTTTTCAGGATTTATATAGCGCCAACATTTGCTCAGCGCGTACAAATAAGGGAGATAATACACAACAATGCATTTCAATACAGAAGGAATATGACGGGATCTGCTTGGGGGTTTGCTACAGCTATGTAAATCCACCACAAACCATGACTTAAAATGTGTCTGAAATAAAAAGTGTCTCTGTTGCTTAAAGCAACCCAAAAATAGATTTTTCTTTTAATTTTCTAGCAGGGTAAAAAAAAATGGCAGCTTCCTCTTTTAAATTTTAAAGTTTCAGATTGCACGCTTGTCAAAAGGGGATAAAATTTTAGAATCTTAAGTGTATTTTTGGCACAGAAATAAAAATGTTAACCAAGGGGAAAAAATGGTAAAATATTTATTTTTCTTTTCTTACCATTTTCGGAAACACTTCAAAAAAAATTAAAGGAAACTTTTTAATCAAGTATACATCAATCAATGAAACCCTGGAATTTACGGGCAGGTAAGTAGCAGAGGGGGTTTTAATCGTTTTTAGCTGCTTTGATGTTTTAAATTAACAGGTGCACTGATGGGGAAAAAGAACAACCCCCAAAAAAGGAATGGTTTTACAGTGGGGCCCGACCAGGGGTGGAGTGACCTTTTGGAAACTTGGGCCTGCCCAAAGGGCCCGGGGTCAGTGGGGGGCCCCCATGAACCCCCCTGGAAACCCTTTTTTTTTCATGGGTTTTTTTTGGGTTTTTTTGGGCAAGGACAAAACGGGCCCCATAAACCCCCTATTCCCCGGGGGGCCCCATGAGTTTCATTTTCCGCCTCTGCCACTGAAAATTTTTTCCCTCGACTCATCTTTCTGACTGTTTTCACTAGTTTTGCCTTTTGGGAAAAATCAGTGTCATTACTGGTACATGAGGAGATACCTGTCCCCTACAGAGGCAGCCCCAACTCCTCCAGATGGCACATCAATATGTCCATTCCCAAAGAAGGGTTTGCTTGTCCCCCAGCACAGTCTCAAGACCCTGGAGGAATTCCAGGAGACAGGCAGTTACTCTGGGAAAGAGCTGGACAGGGCCGTAAAAAGGCCCTTTAAACCCATCAGCGGGCCCGGGGGAAACAGTCCTTTGTGAAAAGGAAAGGAAAACGGGATAGCCCTGCCAAGCCCTACAAAATGACCTCCAGCAGCCACTGGTGTGAAGGGTCTTGCCAAAAAATCAAAACAGACTTCACAGGGGGGCCCCTGGGGGCCCCGACGTCCTCTAGGGGGCCCCCTGTGCCACGGGCCCCCCGGGCATTTTTAAAAAGAGCTCGTTTGGGCTTTTTCCTTTGAACACCGGGATTGGCGGGTTTCCAAACCACTGGCCCCCTGTCTTTTCACAAAATGAGAGCAGATTCAACCTGAGCACATGTGACAACGTAAAAGGGGTCTGGAGAAGCCGGGAGAACGTTCTGCTGCCCTGTAACACTTCTCCAATGACCTTTTTGGTGGGGGGTCAGTAAAGGTCGGGGGAGGCTTTCCAGGAGGGACACACAGCCCTCTACAGGCTAGACAATGGCCCCCCTTATTTGCCATTAAAAACCCTTGGGGACCCATTGTAAAGACCCAAAGGGCCGGGTGCAGGGGGTCCTGGGTTTCCTCTTGGGGCACAACAAT
Source organism: Staurois parvus (assembly GCA_951230385.1). Taxonomy (NCBI): domain Eukaryota; kingdom Metazoa; phylum Chordata; class Amphibia; order Anura; family Ranidae; genus Staurois; species Staurois parvus. The sequence continues at coordinate 17,540 of CATNWA010002847.1, read as the reverse complement.
GCCCAGCCTCATTGGTGAGAGTATCCCGGGGGCCCATTCCCCTGGGGGATAAGGGAATTGATACCTTTTAATGGCCCCCCCCCTCCCTGACCAAAATCCAATAGAACGCCTTTTGGGATATAAATTTTTTCCGGCCCCAACCGACCCCCCCGGCCAGGTTCCCACCTCAGACTGTTCAGGACCCCTCAGTAAATGCCCTGGTCCAGATCTGGGAGGAAATACCCCCAGGCCCCCCCTTCCTTTTTGGGACCCATGCTCCGACGTTGCCCACCATGCATACAAGCACGGGGGGGACCATACAAACTCTGGGCAAAAATTTTTTTTCCCTTGCGGGCAATGAAACTTCAGCAAAAGGGGACTATCCTCCCTTGGGGGTGTTTTTGGGAATTTCATTCCTCGGTGGGTTAAATAATTTTCCCTTTTTTCCCATCAAACGATGGGGGGGTTTTTACGTTCCTAACAAATTCCCCCCCCGTCCCATACAGTATTTCCCAGAAAGGAGATTTTCCCCCATTGAGATCTGATTGTGTTTTCAGTGTTCCTGAAAATTTGTTTCCGGAGGGGAAATTTTCAACGCACACACACAGAAAAGATTTACAAAACTTGGGGGGGTGCAAAATCGGTGGGAGCTGTTTCCCTGGTAGCCCCAACAGCCCTAGCTTCAAATTGTTCAATTAGGCTTTGACAAAACAATCCCGGAAACCCCATTGGTTTCTTTTGGCCCGAGCTGCCCCCAGAATTTTTTTCAGCAGGCCTTTTTTTGTAAAAATAAGTCCCCATACTGCCCAAAAAGGATTTACAAAAGAATATTTTACTGTGTGTGTAAATATAAAATATATAAAATTTTACACAATACAAAAGCTCATGAAAAACCCCTCCCCAAATTTTTGCATTGGGGCATTTTCCCTTGAAGGGTCCTACAGCATATAAAGACATTTTTAACAATTGGGGCACCTCCCCCCTTGGGTTAAACCCTTTTAAAAGAAAACCCCTTTTTTATACAAAGAAACCCCTCCCCTATAGAAAAAGGTTTTTATGATTTTGGGGGGGTGGAACTTCGGGGAAACCCCGCCCTAGAACTCTCAAACCCCAGCCCACTGATCACCTTTTGGGGTGAATTAGAATGGCAATTGTAAGGGGAAGGGGCCCTTTTCATCCAAATTTACAAATGTTTTCTCTTTTTATGAATTTGGGCCCTAAGTTCCCATGGACTTCCTCCAAAATCTAGAGCAGGGGGCTCCAAACTTTCTAAACAAAGGGCCATTTTTCTGTCCTTCAGACTTTAAGGGGGGGGTGGGAAATGTGGCCATTGGGGGTAGAAAAGGGGCCCAACATAAATGGAAAAGACAATGCCCTTTTGGGGACAGTGGGAGGGGGAAATGCCCCATTTTTTTTTTGTCAGTGGGGGGAATTTTGACTCCCTTGGGTTTTTTCAGTGGGGGAACTGTGCCCCGTCAGTTTTGATTGAGAGGAATTGTGGCCTATAGTTGGTGTCAGAGGGAGAATTGTGCTCCATCATTGGTGTCATTGTAAGTGGAATTGTGCCCCTTAGTTTGGTGTCCAGTGGGGGAATTATGCCACATTGATGGTATCAGGTGGGTCTGATAAAAGCCAACAAAGGGCCGCATTTCTCCGCCCCCCGGTCCGCAGTTTGGAGACCACTGATCGAGGAAAGACCTTTCCCAGAAGAGTGGGGTTTCTTATAGCAAAGGAAAGGTGGAAGGGGCAATGGCAACTCAATTGTATGCTTTGCTTTATGGAATGATCTAAACAAGCTCTTAATGGGGTTGGGCAGGTTGAGGTGTGATATGTCTGTTTTGAGCTGGTACCTGGAGAGAGACTTATTAGTCTGTATTTCAATGAATAACATCATGAATGGACACTCTGTTTTTAACAGAGCACCTCTTTTCGCGCAACCTCATTTTCATCATGTAACCATAAGTTGCTCTAATATCCATGGTAAAATAGATCACAGTGAACAGGCCTTTCAAACTACTGTGTATTCTCAAGATAAGAGTTCCGTACCCACACACACAATTATAACACCCATTACCATCTTCTATGGAGCAAAATATGATACCATGGGCCCCTATTGGTGCTTAAACCAAATTGGACATAAGGTATAACATTTAAATAATAGGAAGACCACCAGATTAAAACTTGCACTTAACAGGAAAGGCACTACTACCATCTTGGGGGGGGGTGCAATTAGGGGATCCAATCCCCTGTATGGCTCTCTCTGTAGCCCATTGAAAGCTAACTTCTTCTCCTCCTCCTCTTGGTGACTTTCAGCTGCTGCAGTAGAGAGCCCATGCAGGGCATTGGTTCCAGTAACTGCTGGTGTACCCCATCACTCTCCTTGTTTGTGCACCATATGATTTCCTCCTGCTCTGCCCTGTGCCCCACCCCTCTGCAGTGCTGTTGGCTTCCATTACCACTGGCAGCTGCAAAAGAACAACAATAGGATCCCTCAGGATTGAGAGTGGGGTACAGGTCAGGTAAACATTGCCACATTTACCAGGCCCCTTCCTTTCCATGAATGAACACAATGACTGAGCGGTAGTGATCACTCTCTACTGTTCATTCATAACTGAAGCATAGTACACTGTTTTTTGTTTTGCTTTGTGTTTTTTTGGGGGGGAAGCCCTGTCAGGTGGGCTGTATAGGGCCTTGTGGTTTCTAACATGCAGCCCTAGACATAGACAGCTTGATTGGAAGATCAAAACTATTCAAAACCACCCGTTCAGTCTTAAGCACCAAGCATCTGTAACATGCTACCAGAAAGCTGACAAATGCTGTGGGTGACAATACCCCTAACATTAAAGCCATGACAATGGTAATGAAGAGAAATGACAGCTGGGTTGAAAGATCCAAACTACCGATGACCACCAAGCTCAGTCTGAAGCAGTTTAGCACCTAGCATCTGTACCATACCACCAGATGACCAACTGAAATACTGCCCACTCCACAAAGGTGGCCAGCAATATCCCAAAAAAGCTTAAGGAAAAAAGCTAAAGCTGCAACAAAGGGACGGAGGGTGGGGAAAGTACAAATTAACTGAAGATCCAAATCGCTTAAGTCCACCATCTTAGTCTTAAAGGACTTGAGCACCAAGAAATCTCTAGCTTACTACAAGATAAGTAACTGAATTACTGTTTCATCACAAAAGTGGGCACCAATACCCCAAACAAATTTCAAGTTGTGACAAAGGGAAATATGGCAGCTTTATTGGTGATTTAAACTGCTGAAGACCACTGAATCAGTATTCAGAACATGAGCACCAAGCATCTGTACCTTCACCATACCATTAGATAACCAACTGAAATACTGTCCACCCACAAAGGTGTGGGACAACAACCCCAACAAAGTTACAGTCACAACAAATGGAGGGAGGGAGGGATGGAAGTGTACAGCTTGATTGAAGATTCAAGCTGCTGAAGACCACCAGCCCAATCTTCAGACTTGAGCACCAAGCATCCACACCATATCCACCAGCTGTCCACCCACAAAGGTGTGTGACAATACCCAACAATGTCAAAGCCCCAACAGAGAGATTGGCTCTTCAATCAAGTTGTCACCTCTCTTTCAAAAAAATCTGAAGACCACTAGTTCAGTCTTAAAGCAGACTTAATATCTGTTCTTAGAGTTAGTCCTATTGTAATTCACTTCCCTTCCTATAACATAATTGGATACAATATTAAACTGTTTTAATCTCCAGATCTTGAGCACCAAGCATCCGCACCATATCCATATCACCAGCTGTACACCCACAAAGGTGTGTGACAATACCCAACAATGTCAAAGCCCCAACAATGTCAAAGCCCCGACAAAGAGATTGGCTCTTCAATCAAGTTGTCACCTCCCTTCAAAAATCTGAAAACCACCAGTTCGGGTCTTAAAGCAAACTTAATTCTGTTCTTAGAGTTATTCCTATTGTAATTCACTTCCCTTCCTATAACATAATTGGATACAATTAAACTTGTTTTAATCTCCATCTTGAGCACCAAGCATCTGTACCATACTACCAAATAACCAAATGAAATGCTGTCCCCCACAAGGGTAGGCAATAAAGCCATGAAAAAGGGAAGGTGGGGAGATGACAGCTTGACCAAAAATCCATATTGGCAGGACAGGACCTAGCTAATAGAGATATATAAATGCAAGCCAGTGAATCCGATTGGCTGTTAATTTTCCTTCTGGAGACTCATCTTCCTAATCTTCATGATATTTGTATCGATTCTCCTCAGCAACAGGAAAAGATAGTCATACCCTATTAAAGAAAAAAAAGATGGAATAGATCCTAGAAAATGGAATAGATCCTAACCTCCAATAATAACCTCTAATTTGAAAGGACCTCACACATAATGATAAAGGAAAGGAGGGTGGCCTCTGGGGGCGACAATTGCAAGGGGACACTGTCATTAGCTTCACGTCCCTAATGAGAATAAAAGACATTTATTTCTCGCTGTTAGCTCCACTCTATTTTTATAACCAGGTTTCTCGAATTTATGCTGATATATGTTATTAGAACGCTGCAATTTTTTATTTGCAGCCGTGGTGTTTTCCAAGGCTATTACTGGCTTTCTCACTCCTAAACGTCTGTGTTACCTTCTCTCAGGATAAAGACATTAATGCATTTATGAATAATTCCTCACACATGCCTGAGTGTGCTCTCCCAATGCTGTCGTAATATTGCACCTTTAATCAATGCGTTCGCTCAGTGATGCAGCCAATGGTGTACGTCAAGCAATAATATCAATGACGGATCGGGGCCTCCCTGTGCACATCCTCCATAATCAAATGAATGGGTGTAAAATCTCAGGAGCCAGAACTGCTTACTGAACAATTAGCCGCAAACGTTTTTCATCCTGACAAGGCATCTCTTCTCAAGAAAAAAGACTTTTCCCCGAATTTTTCAATAATATTAGAGTTGATATGAAACCCAACTACTTTGCTGAATCTCTATGTATCATAAACCATGTCATTTCTTTTGTATGAAATACTGTTTTTTAACTTTTTTAAATCTCCCGCAAACTCCTTATTGCCTATTCCTGTCTATATGCACCACCTTAAAAGCGGAGTTCCACTCGCCCTGTCAAAAAAAAAAAGTCAGCAGCTACAAAAACTGTAGCTGCTAACTTTTAAAATACAGCCACTTACCTGTTCCTTGGTCCCGCGGTGTGTCCCCCACAGCCGGTTTCACCACCGGCCTCCCTGTGTTCCAGGCGCCGCCATCTTCAGTGTGGGCACCCGGCTGCAGGGGCGGACTGACCATTTGGAAACTCAGGCACTTCCCGAGGGCCCGGGGTCAGTAGATGAGATGCCCCTGGTACCTTTTTTCATAGGCTTTTTTGAGTATGGGCAAGGACACAGGGGCCCCATTGATCCCCTATTGCCCGGGGGCCCCATGATTTGTCATCTGCGCCTGCCCGGCTGTAATAGCTTGCAGCTTCACAGCCGGGTACCCACTGCGCATGCGCGAGTAGTGATGCACTTCATGAATGGTCCTGTAGTCTTCTGGGGCCTGTCCCGTGTCCCAAAAGACTACAGGGAGGGAGGACTCCTTCCAATTCCGATCGCCTAGGACAGTGGTCGGCAAGCCGCGGCTTGCGAGCCACATGCGGCTCTTTACAAACTTAAATGCGGCTCTTCTGTGTGCCGGGCGCCTGCTCCCCTCCCTCCTCTCGGGCGGCCGCCCCCTCCCTCCTCTCGGGCGGCCGCCCCAAAAGTCAGGACTCTGCAGCTGTCAGGATGTAGGCGGGGCAGCCAGGATGTAGGCGGGGCAGCGTGACGAACTCCTCTCACAGTCCGCCCTGAAGACCAAAACACGGCGAGAGGAACGCGCGGAGCAAAGGTAAGTGAATTGACACAGGGGGGACTTACTATATGGGGATGAATTACTATATGGGGGATGAATTACTTTATGGGGGATGAATTACTATGGGGGATGAATTACTATATGGGGGATGAATTACTATGGGGGATGAATTACTATGGGGGATGAATTACTATATGGGGGATGAATTACTATATGGGGGATGAATTACTATGGGGGTTGAATTACTATAGGGGGGATGAATTACTATATGGGGGATGAATTACTATGGGGGATGAATTACTATATGGGAGATGTATTTTCAGTTTTAAAAATGTGGCTCTCAAAATAAATTTCAATCGTGGTTTTGGCGAGATTTGGCTCAGTTGAAAAAAAAAGGTTGCCCACCACTGGCCTAGGAGATCGGACCGGAAGTGGGAGCGGGTACCTGTCAAATTCAGGTGCCCCCCGCGCCCCAAAGGTGCCAATCCTTGATGGGGAGTGGGGGAGCAGTCCTTAAAGCAGAACTTCCCCTTTTTGGTGGAGCTCCGCTTTAAGCATTGGCTGCACTGGACCAACTTCCTGACAGTGACAACCAGGATTTTTTTTCTCAGAGAATAGGTGCAGGAATTACCCCCTTATGAGTCACTTCTTGTCTCCGCCCCCTACCCACTTCCGAGCACCATCCCTTGGTTCCACCCCCCTAACTATCTCCCAGTACTGCCCCTTTAAGAGAACACAGAGCCAAGTATCATCTTGTGGTGATTTGTATTGAATTTGGTAATGGTAACAAGAACAGTAAAAAAAGATCCCTGCAGCCAACAGCAATAGACGAGGATTCAACCTATGTCTGTAGCCCTTTAAATGTCCTCAGATATTTCCAGCCTCTGAGCTCAGGAGAAATAAAACTGTGGACACCGAAGTGTGTAACAATATATCCCCCAGCAGCCAGCAACAATAGACCCCTCCCTCAACAGTAGATCCCTTCCAGCAACAACTGACCTCCCAGCAAAATAGATTCCCCCTCCCCAGCAAAAATAGTTCCACACCAGCAACAACAGATCCACCAGCAACAATAGATTCCCATGCAAAAATAGATCCCCTCCAGCAACAACAGCCCCCCCAGATGGCTATGCAAAAATAGATCCACTTCAGCAACAATAGATTCCCCAGCAGCCAGCATCAATTGACCCTACAGCATACCCTATGCCATTACATACATTCAGTGCTGGAGGTTCCGGAATTGTATGTCCCCACATTCCCACTAGCACCCCAATCAGATTTATTTCAGCTTTTTCATCAAGCGGTCATAGACCTGCTTGACCAGCAGATAGAAATCGGCCAGTTCAGTGGGACTGTCCCCGTTAATACTGATGCAAAACTTCCTACCGCTGGCCAATTTATATCAGCCTCTCATTAAAAATGAAGAGACCGCAGTAGTGTAAAACTGGCCAGCAGCAGAAGAATTTTAATGAGCAAGGCTAGGCCCAAATTTACTAGAGACAAAGAGCAGAGGCTGGGGCAAGATATGAGACACTGCAAAGGATACAGCAAGACAGTTTTGATCAGGGATAATAGGCCTAACTGGTGTATGTCTAACTTTTGTTTCGTCTTTGGTGATGCAGTGAATGGGAGTGATATATCATAAGATGTTTTAGATTTCTTGCAACGATGCACTGCAAACAAAAGACAGCTCCAAGAGCAAATGTCTAGTAAGAAGTGAATGTTTTTGAGCATCCCAAACCTAAAACAGGCTATGTCAACATTAAATAAAAGTAAAACACCCACAAAAGAAATGACACAAATCCTCCCATTTACACAAATGATAGTATACAATTTCACCAAATATCACCAACAATGGGGAACTATTCTTCCCAATGACATCAACGATGGGACACTATATCTCTCTGACACCTACAATGGGGCACAATTCCTCCCAAAAACACACTCCTTCCACTGACGCCAGTGATTGGGCACTATTCCTTCCACTGACCTACATTGGGGCACAATTCCTCTCACTGACAGCAGCGCTGGGATACAATTCTTTCCAATGACACCAACCACAGGGCACCATTCCTCCAAATAACACCAATGGTGGGGTACTGTTCCTCCCACTGACACCAATGACAGGCTACTATTCCACCCATTGACATCAATGATGGGGCACAATGCCTCCCATTGACACCATCAATAGGCCACATTTCCTTCCATTGACACCAATGATGGGGCACTGTTCCTCCCACTGACACCAATAATGGTGAACTATTCCTTCCACTGACACCAGTGATAGGGTACTATTCCTCCCCTAATTCCAAACATCGGGCATTGTTTACTCCTAGTGAAGCCAGGACATTTTCTTCTGACTTCCTGCTGTCCGGCCCCCCTAAAGTCTGAAAGACAGTTAACTGGCCCTTTGTTTAGAAAGTTTGGAGACCCCCAGTTTAAAGCAAAGCTTTTTAGCAACAAAAAAAAACAAATGTAACGTACAGAACAGCAGGTAAAAGTGATCATTGGCCTCAAATCTATTACAAAGTAAAATAAAAATGCAAATTGATGGCGCAATATACAGTTGCAAGAAAAAATATGTGAACCCCTTGGTTACGTGGAGTTTTGTATGAATTGGGCATAAAATGTGCTCTGAACGTCATCTAAGTCACAACAATAGAAGAACACAGTCTGCTGAACATAATACTACACAAACATTAGATGTTGCCATGGTCTAATTGCACATAACATGTAAACATTCACAGTGCAGGGAGGAAAAAGTATGTGAACCTTTGGACTTAATAACTGGTTGACCCTCCTTTGGCAGCAATAACCTCAACCAAACGTTTCCTGTAGTTGCAGATCAGACCTGCACAACGATCTGGAGTCATTTTGGACCACTCCTCTTCACAAAACTGTTTCAGTGTAGCAATATTCTTGGGATGTCTGGTGTGAATCGCTCTCTTAAGGTCATGCCACAGCATTTCAATCGGGTTGAGGTCAGGACTCTGACTGGGCCACTCCAGAAGGCGTATTCTGTGCTGTTGCAGCCATTGTTTTGTTGAATTACTTGTATGCTTTGGGTCATTGTCCTGTTGCATCACCCATCCTCTGCGGAGCTTCAGTTGGTGGACAGATGGTCGTACGTTTTCCTGCAAAATGTCTTGATAAACTCTGGAATTTTCCCATCAATGACAACAATCCGTCCAGGCCCTGAGGCAGCAAAGCAGCCCCAAACCATGATGCTCCCTCCGCCATGTTTTACAGTGGGGATGAGGTTTTGATGTTGGTGTGCTGTGCCTTTTGTTCTCCACACATAGTGTTGTGTGTTCTTCCCAAACAACTCAATCTTGGTGTCAGGGATCCCCGCGATCCGTCCCTCGATGGTCCCGGCGCAGGCGCACTGCTCCTCCCAGTACACGGGCACTAGGTCCGGGCCGGCCGCGGCGTTCGAGTTCGCGCATGCGCAGTAGAAGCCGCGGCCGCCCGCTGGGCACCAATGGCAGCGCGAGGGCGGGATATTTAAAGGTCCCTGAGCTGTCATTTCGTTGCCTTCTGGTCTTACCTGCATTCCTGATCCTGTGAACCTGTATCCTGTAAGTTATTGACCCGGATTGCTCTTGACCTTGCTGATTTCTCCTGCCCAGACCCTTGCTTGCCTGACCTCTCTCCCTGGATGCCCCTCTGTAGATCTGACCTCCTGTTGCTGACCTGGCGTGTGACCCGACGATTCTCTGCCTGCTCCCTTGTACCTTACCGTCCTCTACATTACCGACTCGGCCTGTCTGACTACGCACTTGCTCAGCCATCCATCCATCCATCCCATCAGGGTCACCCGACCTCCTCACATTTGGCTCTCCCTGGTTGGAACCCCTGGCGGACACCCCTACCACTGACAGGTGTGCTCAGTAGAGGCGACCTGGTCTCAGGGTACTACAAGTCCATCCCCACCATCAGGGGCCCTGGTGAACAAGTACCCTGGGGCTTAGATTCCGCGCTCTGGGCACGCCTGACCGGTGGAGTGCTAGTGGTGCCGCTCGGCGGTCCCTCACAGTACCAGAAGGCCATGACTGAGCCTCGAGGAGGACTCACCCCGTTGGACGAGGTGTGCAGGCACCTGTCTACCCTGACGCAAGCTGTAAACACATTACAGGACAGATGTCTGCAGATCGAGAATCGGTTTCAGGCCTGCACCATATCTGTTCCTGTTTCACAGGCCCCGGCTCCTGCACCTCCAGTCGCAGCAGCCCACGAGCCGGCTCCTGGGCCTCCCACATCACTCCCTATGGCGGAACCCCGAGTACCCTTACCCGAGCGCTTCCATGGGGATCGCACACGTTTTCGGTCATTTCGTGACTCTTGTCTGCAGCCACGGACCTTTTTGACAGAGTCAGTGAAAGTGGGGTTTGTTGTCTCCCTGCTGCAGGGTGAACCCCAAGACTGGGCCCACCGACTAAGGGGAAACAATGACCCTCACCTGGTTTCGGTCGACAGCTTCTTTAACGCTATGGCCATCTTATATGATGACCCACAACGGGCGGCCTCGGCCGAGGCCACGTTATACGCACTCCGACAAGGTCGGCGGACGGCTGAGGAATACGCCTCTGACTTTAGGCGCTGGATGGGTGACACTCGTTGGAACGAGTTCGCCCTTTTACACCAGTTTCGTATGGGCCTATCTGAGGCTCTGAAAGACGAGCTCGCCCGGGTAGAGGTGCCCGAGATATTAGAGGACTTGATTGCACTCACTATTAAAATTGACCGTAGGCTACGGGAGCGCAGATTGGAGAGGTCTGGTCAGGGTCGCGGAAATCCCTGGGGGTCATTTCAGGGATCCGGTCAACATACTAGGCCAAGCATCCAGAACCTGCCGGCTGAAGATGCCCCCGAACCCATGCAGCTAGGCCTGGCTCGGCCTAAACTATCGCCTGAGGAACGCCAGCGCAGACGCTCCCAGAATCTGTGCCTGTACTGCGGCGAAGCTGGTACATGGTGCGTTCCTGCCCGCAGAAACTGAGTAAGTTCACTTCATCTTCTTTATCTGTTGGCGATATGACCCCGTCCCAGTACTTAGTTGTTCCCCTCTCCTTTCAGCTTTCCGAAAGGACCGTGGAGGTGTCGGCCATAGTTGATTCGGGGGCATGCAGCTGTTTTGTGGATATCAATTTTGCTCACCAGCAGGGTATTCCCCTCCGCCCAAAGGAGAAGGGGTTTCATATCTTTTTAGCTGATGGTTCCCGGATAAAGTCAGGAGTAGTCAACCAGGAGACCCCTTCCATTATGACTTCCATTGCCGGTCAGCACCGGGAACTCCTCCGCCTGGATGCTATTGCATCACCCCTTTTCCCAGTCATTCTGGGGCTCCCTTGGTTGCGGGCCCATAACCCCCAAATTGACTGGGAAACTGGGGTTGTCTCGTTCCCTTCCCCATATTGTCGGGAACTGTGTCGAACTTCGGGCCCGGGGGTCCCCCAGGTTCTTCTGTGCTCTGAACTGGATGACAGCCTGAAACAAGTGGTTCCTGCAGCCTATCACAAGTTCCTTGACGTGTTCAGTGAACGGGGAGCAGATGCTCTACCCCCCCACCGCCCATATGACTGTCCGATTGATCTGTTGCCCGGTTCTGAAATCCCGTTCGGACGAATTTTTCCCCTTTCTGAGCTGGAATTAGGGGCCCTGAAGGACTATATTGAGGATAGCCTCCGTAAGGGATTCATCCGTCCCTCCACTTCCCCAGCAGGTGCAGGGATCTTCTTTGTAGAAAAGAAGGACAAGACTTTGAGGCCATGCATTGACTATCGGGAGCTGAATAGGGTCACCATTAAAAATCGTTACCCATTACCTCTGGTACCTGAATTATTCCAGAGCTTAAAGGCTGCGGTAGTATTTACCAAGTTGGACTTAAGGGGAGCCTACAATTTGGTTCGCATAAGGGAGGGGGATGAGTGGAAGACGGCCTTCCGCACCCGATTCGGCACTCCCATTCGGCCATTTTGAATACCTGGTCATGCCTTTCGGGTTATGCAATGCGCCAGCCACCTTCCAGCACTTTGTAAACGACATCTTTAGGGACTTCCTGGACATCTTTGTCATCGTCTACTTAGACGACATTTTGATTTTCTCATCCTCCCTGGGGGAGCACAGGGTACATGTAACAAAGGTGTTGGGGCGGTTGCGGCAGCACGGGTTGTACGCTAAAGCAGAGAAATGCTGCTTTGAACAGGCTAGCGTTACATTCCTGGGTCTGATTATCTCCACCACGGGGGTCGCCTCGGCACCCATTCTGGGTCATCCCGACGCCTCCCTGCCCTACATCTTAGAAGTAGATGCATCTGAAAACGCGGTTGGCTCCATCCTTTCCCAGCGGAAGGGCGCCAAGGAATTACTTCACCCAGTAGCATTCTTTTCACGGAAACTTACCCCGGCGGAGAGGAACTACGACATTGGGGATCGCGAGCTACTGGCTATCAAAACCGCTTTAGAGGAATGGAGGTACCTGCTGGAAGGTGCCTCCCATCCCATCCTGATATTCACGGACCACAAGAACCTGGAATATCTGAGGACGGCCAAACGTCTACGCCCACGACAAGCAAGATGGCATTGTTTTTCTCGAGGTTCCAGTTCCACATCACATACAGGCCCGGCTCGAAAAACACGAAGCCTGACGCATTGTCGCGCATGTATGAGGACACCAAGGAGATCCCAGTGCCCGACACTATTCTTCCGGCAGGGAATTTCTTGCCCTTCAGACAAACCTTCGCTCCGAGATCCTGAGGGCGTCCACAGCAATGTCTACCTCCGATGGGGCCCCCCTCCAGAACAAGGAGGGACTCCTATGGAGGGAGGACCGGATTGTGGTGCCAGAGGATGCCCGAACCTTAGTCTTGGGACATTGCCATGACCACCCACTGGCAGGACATTTTGGACCGGTCAAGACCCTGGAACTTCTCCGGCGTTCCTTCTGGTGGCCGGACATGGCCAAGGATTGTAAGATCTACGTGGGCTCCTGTGCCATCTGCCAGCGGAACAAGCCTTCAAGGAACAAGGCATGGGGCCTGCTACGTCCATTGCCCATCCCTGAACGGCCCTGGCAGAGAATCTCCATGGACTTCATAGTCGAGCTCCCTCCTTCGCTGGACCACACAGCAATTCTCGTGGTTGTGGACCGCTTATCCAAGATGGCCCATTTCATCCCTTTACGGAAGACTCCATCTGCAGCCGAGACGGCACAAGTCTTTATTCGAGAGATCGTTAGACTGCATGGGGTTCCCGAAGACATCGTCTCGGACCGAGGGGGTGCAGTTTACCTCGCGGTTTTGGAGGGCGCTGTGCAAAGCCCTGGATATCAAGCTGTCTCTTTCCTCGGCATTTCACCCTCAGACCAATGGCCAGACCGAGAGGACCAATCAGACCCTGGAGCAATACCTGCGATGCTACACATCATTCTCTCAGGACGACTGGGCGCCACTCCTCCCTTTGGCAGAATTCGCGTACAACAACGCTTGCCATTCAGCAACTGGGCAGTCCCCGTTCTTCGCCAACTATGGGTTTCATCCGGTCTTCCTCCCGGACTTGGTCCCGGAATGCCCGATTCCAGCGACGCAGGATGCACTGACCTTCTTCACCTCCAACAATAAGAAATTACAGGAAGCCATCCGTCAAGCCCAAGAAGACTACAAGAGGGCTTTCAATAGGAAGCGAAGAGGGAACCTGGTGTTGCAGCCCGGAGAGAAGGTTTGGCTGGCTACGTCAAACTTGAGGATGCTTTGCCCGTCAAAGAATTTGGGACCTAAATTCATAGGCCCTTTTTGCATCAAACGGATGGTCAATGAGGTGGCCTATGAACTTGTTCTCCCTGACACACTCAAGATCCACCCTGTCTTCCACGTGTCCCTGTTGAAACCGGTAGTCCCTGATGCCTTCCCGGAACGGGAATCCAGGCCCCCGGAGGCCGTAACAGTTGAAGAGGAAGAGGATTCGAGGTGGAGGCAATCTTGAAGTGCCGTCGAAGGGGGGCCAGACCCAATTTCTCATCAAGTGGAAGGGCTACGGCCCTGAGGACAATTCGTGGGAACCAGCCCCATAATGTCCATGCACCTAGGCTTGTCCGGAGGTTTCTTTGTGATCACCCGTGGTGGAGAGATCGGGTGGGCATCCGGAGGTTGCCCGTAGGGGGGGGTGCAATGTCAGGGATCCCCGCGATCCGTCCCTCGATGGTCCCGGCGCAGGCGCACTGCTCCTCCCAGTACACGGGCACTAGGTCCGGGCCGGCCGCGGGGCGTTCGAGTTCGCGCATGCGCAGTAGAAGCCGCGGCCGCCCCTCCTGGGCACCAATGGCAGCGCAGGGCGGGATATTTAAAGGTCCCTGAGCTGTCATTTCGTTGCCTTCTGGTCTTACCTGCATTCCTGATCCTGTGAACCTGTATCCTGTAAGTTATTGACCCGGATTGCTCTTGACCTTGCTGATTTCTCCTGCCCAGACCCTTGCTTGCCTGACCTCTCTCCCTGGATGCCCCTCTGTAGATCTGACCTCCTGTTGCTGACCTGGCGTGTGACCCGACGATTCTCTGCCTGCTCCCTTGTACCTTACCGTCCTCTACATTACCGACTCGGCCTGTCTGACTACGCACTTGCTCAGCCATCCATCCATCCATCCCATCAGGGTCACCCGACCTCCTCACATTTGGCTCTCCCTGGTTGGAACCCCTGGCGGACACCCCTACCACTGACAGGTGTGCTCAGTAGAGGCGACCTGGTCTCAGGGTACTACAAGTCCATCCCCACCATCAGGGGCCCTGGTGAACAAGTACCCTGGGGCTTAGATTCCGCGCTCTGGGCACGCCTGACCGGTGGAGTGCTAGTGGTGCCGCTCGGCGGTCCCTCACACTTGGTTTCATCTGTCCACAGTATATTTTGCCAGTAGTGCTGTGGAACATCCAGGTGCTCTTCTGCAAACTTCAAACGTGCTGCAATATTCTTTTTGGACAGCAATGGCTTCCTCGGTGGTGTCCTCCCATGTACTCCATTCTTGTTTAATGTTTTCCTTATTGTAGATGTGTCAACAAAAATGTTAGCATGTGCCAGAGATTTCTGTAGGTCTTTAGCTGACACTCTGGGATTCTTGTTTACCTCATGCAGCATTCTGTGCTGTGCTCTTGCAGTCATTTTTACAGGACGACCGCGCCTAGGGAGAGTAGCAACAGTGCTAAACTTTCTCCATTTGTAGACAGTCCTGTCTTACCGTGGACACATGAACATCAAGGCTTTTGGAGATACTTTTGTAACCCTTTCCAGCTTCATGCAAGTCAACAATTCTTGATCGTAGGTCTTCTGAGAGCTCTTTTCTGCGAGGCATGGTTCACATCAAACAGTGCTTCTTGAAACCAGTAAACCCAAAACAGGTGTGTGTTTTTTAGGGCAGGACAGGACAGCTGTCAGCAACACATCCAATATCATCACACTGATTGGAGTCAAGGTTGGCTCACTCCTGGCTCCAATTAGCTCTGGGAGAAGTCATTAAGCTAGGGCCTCACATACTTTTTCCTCCCTGCACTGTGAATGTTTACATGTTATGTGCAATTAAACCATGGCAACCATGGTTTTTTATTTTTTGCTAAACAAACCAAAAACAACTGAAAATTTTGAAAAAAAAAGTTTTTTTCTTTAGTTTTTTGTTTTAAAATTGTGTAAATAAGTGATTTTTTCTCCACTGATGTGCACTAATGAGGTTGCACTGATGGGCACTGATAGGCTGCACTGATGGCCACTAATGAGGAGGCACTGGTAGGTGGCACTGATGGGCATTGACAGGCATCACTGATGGGCACTGAAAGGCAGCACTCATATATGGCACTGATAGGTGGCACTGACTGGCATTGATAGGTGACACTGAAAGGCAGCTCAGATGGGCACTGATATGTTACATTAATGTGCACTGGTAGGCACTGATATGTGGCATTGATGTGTCACTGATGGGCACTGACAGCTAGCATTGATGAACACTGACAGGTGGCACTGCTGGGGCTACACTGATCATCAGGGCACACTGATCATCAGTGCCCTGATGATCAGTGTACATGTCCCCCCTCCGAGAAATGCCGATTGCTGGCTCTCCTCAGCCTGACAGCTCGTGAGGAGAGAAATGCTGATAACCGTAATTTCCCTGTTTACATGCAATCAGCTGTGATTGGACACAGCTGATCCACATGACCGAGTCAAAATCTTTGGCTCTTTCCTCTCTGATCGCAGAGTGGTGATCCTCTGTGTCCGAGGGAACACAAGCACCGTCAATCGACGCACTGCACGCTCCCAGAGCCGCTCATGCTCGGTTTAGAATGGGAGGACGTCATATAACATCCTCCCAGAACGAGAGAAACTGAGGGCAAGTGGTTGATGCATGCACTTCGATCTGCGTTCATTCACACATGTGTTAAGCCAGCCTCTTCATTTCAATGAGCTTCCAATCTCACTAAATTGCATCCAAAAAAAAAGTGCATGTGCTATTTTTTGGTAATGCAGTGCACCACAATGCACGATGCTCTGCAGGTTGTGGTGTGTTGCCGGTGTATTCCTGCTACAAGGTTGGTTGGGGTGCCAGTTAGAATGACAAACGTTGTGGCAGCCCAACAGTGTGAACAGCGCCTATTGGTTGTGCTGAGGGGCCCAATCATAGCTACAGCCCTGTGACATTTGCCGCTGAAGAAGATTTTCAGAACTGTTTCTGCTCTTGGAGGTCCTGTCCTGAGTTTGTTTTGCCAGCTTTTCACACCGCCACGCTCGTCGCCTTTGTGAATATGATGCTCTCTTAGAACCTTAATCAAAGAGATTTCATCAGCCGGCTCAAAGACGTCAGCGGCTGTGATTTAGGGGGAAAAAACATATCACCACTTTCAAATTAAAACATTTTTTTTTTTAGACTCCCTTGTATATATACAGACAGCTGCCTCTTTGTTGTGTCTCTTGATGAGAGCGCCCACAGGGTAGCGGAGTTTACATTCCCAACAAAGATTACAAGAAGCGGCTTGTCCTGAAGCTGTGCCTGAGGAGCCGGGGCCGGGCCCCAGTCACTGCACATGTCTGCCTTCATAGACTTTGGGATGACTCGGGGCCCTCCAGACATGCAGCAAGAACATCACGTGGGGGGAGCAACGTGAACTGCTATCAGTCAGCTTGCTGGTACTTGTGGTTCTTCAGCTCCTGTAGGGTTTTATGTTGGAGTATGCAAACACACGAGGCAGAGGGAAGACAATACTCAATATGGGTTTATTTAAAGTTAACATCACACATTTTTTCATGTTAAAGTGGTTGTAAAACTCAGACTTGAAATAATGAACACAGCATATCCCCCTAAAGCACGGGGGTCAAACTGGCAACCCTCCAGCTGTTGCCAAACTACAAGTCCCATGAGGCATTGCAAGATTGACAGTTACAAGCATGACTCCTAGAGGCAGAGGTTATGATGGGACTTGTAGTTTCACAACAGCTGGAGGGCCGCTAGTTTGACACCCCTGCTCTATAGTGTGTACTTGTCTCAATCCAGAACACTACATGTCATGTCTGCCTGTTGCTTCACTCCTCTGCTATCTGCATGAATCACTTCTGACAAGTTATCCTGACACCAAGAGACAAATGGTGACAGGGGAGGGACCTCCAGCAGAATGACAGCCTCAGCTCTGTTGCTGTGTGAAGGGGGGCGTGTGTGTCTTTTCCCTCCAATCAGCTCTTGGAGTTCTCCTCACTG
>CATNWA010002846.1:0-33067 GCA_951230385.1 Staurois parvus | reverse complement strand
TTCTTTAAAAATATAAAATTTGTGATTTCCTGAATTTTTTTTTAATTCAGTCTCTCAGAGTGGGAATTCAACCTACAATGTGAATTTCGGGACCCTCCATAATTTCTAAGTGGGAGAACTTGCAAAATCGCAGGGTGTTCAAATACTTCTGTTCCTCACTGTATAATAGTTATTAATAAAGATTTCTCCAGATGAATGTTGAAGCAAAGTCCAGTTGCTCTCGGCGGTCCCTGAGGATGATTACAATGTGGGCATCTGTCTTGCTGTACAAAGATCTGTAGACAAAACTCAGTGATGATGGGAGATTCCAACCAGCTGAACATAGCTTCTTGCCAGCAGGAACCATGGATGCATTGGACGGGCAGCAGATCCTTATCACAACAGATATCTGTCAATAATTTGTTAATCTCACAATTGAAGAATTGGAGTCATCAAATGAGAAATTTGTCTGAAGGCCAACTCTCAGCTTTACTTATCACTTTAAATAGCAAAGCTGGTCTAACAAACTATTGCATTCATCACTCGTAGAAACACATCTCTCGCGCACGCTTATCACCGTACAAACACTGATACTTAAACATCAGCTACCCATCTTGTTCCCAGAACAAAACTGAGTTCAGCCATTCACAGGAAGTCTTGTATTGTATGAATTAATACAAGGCTATCTCTGATTGGCTACACTTTACAGCCACCAAATTACTTTTTAAGTTGGGGAGAAGGGCTGCCCTCATGCCATTGCCCCTGGAGGAGTTTGCTGAGGGCTTCGTCGAACCCAAGACTATGTGAAAGGGGGTAACTTTGCAAGCAGGTGGTGACTGGGGAAACTCACACATGTTAATGTGCATTATATTGCATTGCAAGTGCCTTGCATTAGGGAAGCACGTTAACTTGATGGGCTGCTAACACAGCCAGTGTGATCAAAACTGCACCAAAACACTTTTTGGGAATGCAATGGACAGTAGCGCTTTGTCGCGCATTGTGGCAGGCTGCAGTGCAACCTTAGGGTGTTGGGGTACCCTTTTATAATGAATGGCCTTGCATTAGGGAAGCACGTTAACTTGATGGGCTGCTAACACAGCCCAGTGTGGTCAAAACTGCACCTAACCCTTTTTGGGAATGCAATGCACAGTAGTGCTTTGTTGCGCATTGTGGCAGGCTGCAGTGCAACCTTAGTGTGTTGGGGTAGCCTTTTATAATGAATGGCACCATTAAAGCAACAATAGGCATAAACATGCACATGAGGAGTAACACAAGTAAAAAACCCAGTTTTTATTGTGTGCAAAAAAAGAGTTTCAGTGACCACAGCAACATATTTGTTGGAATACTTTTTAATAAAGACAATTTTATGTGTCTGGTAAAACTTTCATTTCACCCCATGTGACTATTTCCCTTTGGGAGGGGGGTTGCTTGCTAATATCAAATTCTCCCTTCGGCTGTGTGACCTCAGCTCATTTTTTTAAATTTAAAATTTTACATTTCCCTTTGGGAGAGCCCAATTTTGCAACGATTTATGCAATTTTAAATTAGTTTTTCCTGATTTTGTTTTTTTCCTGGGGCCTTTAAAAAATAAAAAAAAAAAAAATTTTTTTTTCCAAAAAAAATTTTTTTTTTCCTTTTCCCAGGTGGGGGGGGGGGAAAAACCCCAAAATTTGGGCCCATTGTTTCTAAAAGCTGTTTCTGAAAATAAAAACCGGGCCCTTTGGGGAAACCATTTCTTTTGGGAAACCAGCTGCGGGAAAAATTGAAGCCAAAAAGTAAATGCAAAAACCCGTGGAAATTTTTACATCACCCAGAAAAGCGCTCCAGCCATTGGGTTAAACTTTTTTCCTCCTTTTAATTTGGAAAATTTGCTTTTCCTACCCAACCTTGGAATACTTTTTTTCTTTTTTGCATGTTATTTAAGATTCCCCTACGCAGACAAGGGCTCAAATTTCCCTAAAAGAAGATCCCAGTTGCCAAAAGGGAAAACGGGGACACTTTTAAAAAAATTTTCGGGCCAAGATCCCCCAAAAAAACTTTTCAGAGGGTCTTTTGTCCCTTTTACCCCTTTTAATTTTGTTTACACTTTAAGGTTTTTTAAAGTAAAATAAAAAATTTTTTTAATTTTTTTCCCGGGGGGAAAAGGTCATTATTATTCAGAGTATTTGTCCATTTTCCGGGTTTTGTTAGTTGGGTGCAATGGTATTATCTCAGTTTCCTGTTAAATGAAAACCCAAAAAATAAATTTGTTTTTTAAAAATTTTTTAAATTAATTTTCCCTTTTTTATAGATTGGCTTTTTTTACACCAAACTTTCCAGGGAACCCTCCCCTAATTTTGGGTTTGCCCCCCTTTGCTCCCAAAAAACCCACCCCCCCCCCTTTGTGCTTCATGGAACCCAGTAGATCTCTAAAGGGTATGCTGTGGTATCTGGCAACAAGCAATCAGTAGTAAACCTTTTGGTGTTTGTTCTGAAAACGGGCACCAGGGATGGGAACTTGTTTTTCCGCATTTTCCCTTTGATGCTCCCGGGGAATGGATCTTGAGAATTGAAAACTTGTGTTTGTTTTTCCCTCAAACCTTTCTTAAACCATTTTTGAAGTGTGGCATGGCCCATGTTCCTGCTGAAAGAGCCCCATACCAAAAGGGATAGTTTCCTGAAAGGGGTTTGTTTTGGGCCCAAGCAAAATGTTTAAAGTAACACCTACATGAAGGGAAGGCCCCAAGGGTTTTCCCCACCCAAAAACTTTTGCCCGAAGAAATCACCTGCCTCCCCCACTTCCCCTTTTTCCCTTTTATTCCATTCTGGTGCCATTTTTTCCCCCAAAGGTAAGCAATACACACACCCCCCAGTTTAAAAAAGAAAACTTTAATTTTCAGCCCGGCCATTTTCATTGTTCCATAGTCCATTTTCCAATGCTCAAAATGCCCATTGTGGTTTACTTTTGGCTTTTGGGACATAGGGGGAAAGGCAGGGGCATCCTGTTTGGCCTTTTTGGCTGGGGCCCAGCCCATACTCAACAAACTCCCGTTGCTAATTTTTCCCCTTTCAGCTCTTCAGGGTCAGGGCCCAAATTTTTATTTGCGGGCCTAATATATCCCCAAAATCTCGATTCCATTGTATCAAGAAAAATAAATTGTTTTTCTTTTTCACTCAACCGGGAAGTGGTCATAAAATTATGGTGTTTGGTGTATGTGCTCAAAAGCCCATAAAAAAAAATAGGGGACCCTTTTGTGGTGGGTTCCCGCATCAGGTGGTTTTACGTGGAAAACCCAGGGAAAGAAGTCTATATTTATTTCCCTTTGTTTTGGGAAATCTTTTCAACTAAGAAAAGACCTCGCTCCCACACGGGAACTTTTTTTCCCGCATTTTTCCATCGGGCATTTTGCTCCGAAAGGCGAGAAAGAAACATTTAAAGGAAGGGTTTAAGAAATTTTTGCAGTTCCTAGCATTGTTTGTGGAAATTTTTCTTACATTGGTACAGAATCTTTTAAATCACTGCCAAACCATGGACAGTTTTGAAACCCTTTACGGCAAATCTTAGTTTTGAAAATTTTCCCCTGTGTCCTTGTTTAGTTTGGCCAAAAAAACTTTTTCCTCCCAAGGGTTGCATGTTTGAAATGGAGTAGCTTGGAATTTTTATATTAAAAACACAATTTTTACTGTATCTTGTAGCGTCTTTTTGGGGTTTTATGACCCACATTTGTTTTCTGGAAACACTTGCCCCATCCTTTTTCCAACATTTTTCTGTGAAAAGAAAAAAACCCCAGAATTATTTTCCCATTTTAAGTAAAAAAAATTATTAGTATTTACACTCTATTTTCTTGTTCAAAAAAAAAAAAGTATTTTAAATTGTGTGTGTTTTGAAAACCCAGGGGCCTTATTCATTTTCGAGATTAGCCCTTGATTTTTTGTCTGCACATTTTCACCGGGTTTTCCCACTTGTTAACAAAGCTCACCTTGTCCTTGCCCTGGACAGATATCAAATGCCACAGGGGCCCAAAAAAAATTTATATATTTTTTGTAGCTTATCTCTGCGTGTTTGGGAAGCATTTGCCTTGTATAAGAATGATGCACTTTTTCCCAAAGTTTTGGTTTAGTGCCTTTTTTAATTGGAAACCCCCTGTTTGGGCCCTTGTTTGGGTTTAAAAGGGTAGTTAAAAATTTAAATTCCCACTGAAAATTTTTCCCGGGGCCCAAAAATTCCCAAGTTTTTTTTAAAATCTACAGTTTCAACTGCCCTTAGTATAAATTTAAATACATTTTTTCTTGTAAAAGGGAAAAAAAAAAAAAAACCCTTACCAACAGTGTGTCTGCTTTTTTTCCCTTACTTTCCTTAGTTTTTCTTTTGGGATTGGATTATAGGGGGCCCCTAAAATGCAAATCTTTGGCTTAAAAATATATAAAAAACTTTTAAAATTGGTCTTTGATAAGGTATTACCCCCAAATAGGTCTAAAAATTAAATTGTTCTTTTTCCCCAGGGGCTAGAATACCCCCAATGCAAAGTTAATTACTAAGTTTTTCTCTTCAAGTGAGCTTTCTCACCAATATCTTAAATGTTTCCCCAGATAGGGGAAACCCTCTTGTAAAATTTAGGTCTTTATCACACAGGTACTCAACAATTTTTAAATTGTCACGATAAAAAATCCCATATAAAACTGTGCATAAATTAAGGCTTTAAATTTGACAATACATAAATAATATTGTTCACATATGCAAAGTGAATAATTGTAACATTAAAGTCCCCAATAAAAAAATTTTAAAATCCCCCGGGGTGTTAAATTACTTTTTAAAAGTTTTCCCTTAACCATAATATTAAATTTTTTTTTAACGTACTAAAGTATGAATGATTTTGGATTTAATAGCAAAATTGGTTATTATTTTTTATTTGTTTAGATTGGGAAAAGCAAGTAATTAGATTTTCCATAGTCTGTGAATATACATAGGGAACATTTTCCCTTGGGTTTTCTTAATTCAACCCCACCATGGGGGAAGCAATTGGTCTACCCATCCTCCCCATTATGTAGAGATTGTTTCCAAAACTGGGAGTTTTTGGGAAAAATTTTATTTCATACATGTTTGGTTTGTACTGTAATATTTCTTGTTTCCGTATTTATATATGAGAAAAATTTTTTAAAGATTATTTTTAGGAGATATATATTTAATATATTTTATATTTATATATATATATATAATTTATGTGTTTTGTGTGGGGAAATCCCTTTAAAATTTTCCCTCTGATTGTTTGGAAATTTTTCTGGGCCCCTTTTCTTGGTTGCCGACTTTAGGGGGAAAGTAAAATGGAGTTTGTTATATTAACATCTTTTTTCCCAAAATTATCTTTGTGGGATACAAGTTTTCCCACCCCATTTTTGGGGAAAAGGTGGGGGGGGATGGATTGCTTTTTAAGAGCAGAAAAAAGGGATTTTTTTAAAGGCCCCCTTTGCTAAAAGGCCTTTTTTTGCGTTACCATTTATACAACATACTTATACTATAACAATTTTTTATCAAAAAAACTTAACTATTTTTTTTTTGGAAACTTTTATTTAAACTTTTCTTTTTTATGCCCAATATTTTTTTTAAATTTTTTAATGAAAACATTATTATTAAATCATTTTTTGAGTTTATGAAAGAAGTGGAAGGACTTTCTTTTCTGAACTTTTTTTCATAAATTTAAAGTTAAAAAAATATTGGGGGACAATACGATATTTTACAGTGGCGGGGGCCTCCAGTTCAATTCTTTTCCCGGGAAAATCGTTTTTTTTGCTTTTTTTTTCTTTCCCCTTGATGTGAGGGAAGATGTTTGCAAACTCACCCAAAATATGAAACCCGTTTTTCGGAAAAGGGTAAAAGTCTGCACGTGAATCGTCGGCATAATCAAGAACCAAAAAGGGCCAAAAGGGGGTTGAAAATTTTTTGGCGAAATTGCAAAAAACGCTGTTTTGGGTGATTTTCATTTCCCCCCAAGGGGGGAAAAGACGGTTATGTAAAAAAGGGCCCTTCTTAATCGGAAATTTAATGGATTTTATTGATAAATTATCTGGGAAGGATTTAAAAGGGTTAAAAAATTCAAAAATTTGTTACATTTTTTTAATAAAGATGAAACTTTGGGGGGAAATGTTTAATGAATGCTTACAGGTAATTTTTAAGATAGAAAAATCAAAATTTTTTTCCTTTAAAAAAAATGAGCAAAAAATTTTAAAAAAATGTAATGAAGTTAGTTAATTTTTTTAACCCCCAATTTTTTTTTAAATTTTCCCAAAGGGGACTGCTGCTTGTGTAATGAAGAAAGATAGAGCAGTGTATGTGCTAATTCCCCGACTTTGCTGGGCAAATAGTTTTTCCTGCAAAGGCAATTCAAACAAAAAGCCCTTTTGTTATCTGCCCTCCCGAATGAGAAAAAAAGAATTTTTTGTGAATACAAAGGAAGAGAAAAAAAAATTTCTTTTTTCCAGAAACCCAGTTATAGAAGGGAGCCCTTAGATCAGGAAAAAATTGTTTAAGAAAAAATTTTAAGGGGAAAAAAAGGGTGCAGAACTTAATTTTAAAAAATCCTTGACCCGGTCTTAAAAATTTTTGGAGGTTAGGGCCACCCTATGAAAAGGAAATCTAATGCTTTAAATAACATGGAAGTTTATGAAAATTTTTGTATAATTTTTGTTTAAAATCGGAGTAAAGAAATTTTCTTTTTGTTTATGGCCCCCGCGTTATGGCACGTAGAATTAAATCAAAACCCATATATTGGGGGTGTGGGGAAAATGCATAGCAATGCATCAGCCCAAATCCCGTAATTTTTGGGAGATTTATACTGGAGAGGAAAACCCCTTCTTTGGAAATCTTGGGACCCCTTAAGAGCTACAAATTAATGAGGATCCCTTTTGTTTTAAAAAAAAATTTTTCCAAAAAGTATACAAAATGATATTTAATTTTTAAAACAATGAGACTCTTTCTATGGTAAGTGTTTTTTTTAAAAAAATGAAAGTATCTTGTTTCCAGATTTTTATTATTGTTTTGGGGAAAAATGTTTTTAGTCAGAACCCAAAGTTATTGATACAGTTAGGAGACAATTTAAAATTAAACAATCAGAAGAAGGAAATTTTAAATTTTTGTTAAAATGGAGAACAGAGGGGAGACCAGGGCTTAGCCACCCCAGTTATGATGATGAATACGCACAGGCAGGACGGGCCCAGAGCAGACAGGAAATACTATTTGTTTCTTTTGTAAAACGTTTTGGGTCTTTTGAAAAGAGACTGTATTCATTAAAATTTGATTTACAAAGAAAAGCTTTGGGAAATTTGGAAAAAAACCCCCAAAAATAAAAGTTTGAACAAAAATTTTTCCTCCCTGTTCCAAAAAATAGTCTGTTGAGTTTTCCCCCTTTTGGCCCCAGGAAAATTTAAAAAAATCAGTTCACTGAGAGTCAACAAAACTTAAAAAAATATGGTAAACAGTTTTGGGGTTTTCATTATTTGGAGTGGTTTATTGCCCAAATTTCCGAAATTTAAAACAGGGGCAAAAACGAGGGATTCTTCTTCTTTAAACCCTTGGAAAATGTTGCTCCCCATTTATTGGGGTGAAAGTGGAAGGGCCCCAAATTTAAATCAAAGGATTTTTTCCAAGACAGAACACAGAGAAGTCATAAAAACAGAACAAAAAGAAGACAAAAAAAAAAAAAAAAGAAAAGAAAATAAAAAAAAGTAAGAAAAAAATACAATAAGACAAAAAAACCAAAGTACAAAAAACAAAATAACAAAAGAGGAAACATTGATGAGAAAAACAAAATACAAGTCAAAAGTGCTAAAAAGCAAAAAAAAACAAAAAAAAGAAAAATTCATCTATACAAAATAGACATACAAAAAAAATACACAAAAAATAAAAAACAAAAAGAGAAGTAGCATTAAAAAAAAAAAGAACAACAGTAAAAAGAAATAATAGAAAAAATATGATACAACAAGACAAAACACGAAAAGATAACAACAAAATAAATAATAAAAAATCGAGACACAAAAGAAAAACTACAAGCACAGGAAAACAAAAAGAACAAAAAAAGACCAAGAAAGGAAAATAATAAAACAAAGAAATAAAATGCTAGAAAAAATAGGAAAAATTTCCCGGGTAAAAGTTTTGTCAAATTTTAAAAATTGCTTTTAGCTTCAAAAAAGAAACGTATCCCTTCACAAGATTGCCCCAGGCATGGATTTAAAGTGATGGGAATTGTTTATGAGTATTTGGGAAAAAAAATTATCTAAATTTCTAGGCCAGAAAGTATTGTCAGGATGTAGGGCAAGGGTTTTTCTTGTATACACAAAAAAATAATGGCAAATCCTATTTTGTTTGAAAAATTTGTTGTTACAAAAAAAACGGATTGAAATTGAATACAGAGAAAGTTCAGGGTTTATGAAAAGACAAGGGGGAATTCCTTCTATGCAAAAATTTGTATGGACAGAGGGCAGTTTTTGCAGAAAAAGTTAGAAACTATTTCTGCTTATTCAATTCCAAAAAAACGCAAGGCTTTGCATCAGTTTTTGAGTGAAATAAAACATTGAAAGATTTTATACCCAATTTTGCCCGAGAGGGTTTGGGTCATTATTGGTCGTTTGGGAAAAAAAAAGATTTGGGGTGTTTGATCAATGGGATCAAAGAGGGAAAAAGCTTTTTTAAATAAATTTAAATGGGGTTTGAAATTTTACTACATTTAAAAATGTTGAGTTTTGTAGTTAAAAAACTTTTGTTTTAGAAACCCCAAAAGTTTCCCAAAAATGCTTTTCAGCAACTTTGTCCCAAATTTTAAAAAAAGGTTTAAACAAAAATAATAGGTTTCTTTTCAAGAACTTTGTCAAATATGGAGAAAAAATTTTATGCAATATGAAAAAATTGTTAAGGGGTTTTCTTTTTCCCCGTCAAAATAGTGAACCAATTGTTAGATCAAGTAAAAATTTTTTTTTACAGACACCGATTTATCCTGAAAAAACCCAAAAAAGGGGATGGTTTTAACCGAAATTTTTTCGTGAAAATTATCCCTTTTTGGTTCCCAAAAAATGTCTTCCAAAAACATTTTAGATAGGGTGTTTAAAAAAAAGACATTTTCAGGAAAAAAATACAACACAAATTTTTACAGCTGGTTTAAGTGAGAAGTTTGTACCTCATGTTTTAAAAATTGGTAATGGGAAAAGTTTGAAAACCCGTATGTATTACTGCAGATCAGTCCCTTTCACTACAAGAAGTAAGCCCCAAAAAAAAAAACAGTTCCCCTATTTCCCCAAATTTTTTTGAGTAAGATCAAAGGCATAATCCTTTTTCATTCTGGGTTTTATTTCAAAACCTTTCTTGGTTTTTAAACCCCGGTTTTTTAAACATGACCCAAAAATGGAAGGGTGTGGGGTTCCCGTTATATTTATTTTTGTTTTTTTCAGGTACTTATTTTTAGCGTTTGTTTAATTTATGTAGTGCTTTTTTAAAAAATAAAAGTTTCCTTTTACATAAGTCCCCAAGCCTTTAAGAGGTTTTTACAATCTGAGGTCCCTAATACAGTCATACAAAACATATAGGGGCAAATTTTGATAGGAGCCAATTCTCCTTTCCAACATGACTTTGGGGGGTGTGGGGGAGAACAAAAGCAAATAAAGAGAAACAGATAGAAAACAGGAATAACAAAAAAGATAAGAAAGGACAGAAAAAAATAAAAACGAGCAAAATTGAATAAAAAGAAAGAACGATAGAAAAAAAAATTACAGAAAAAATAACAACAGACAAATAAAGAAAAAAACAAAGACAAAAAGAACAAATAAACTAATAAGAACAATAAACAACTACATTGAAAAAAGAAAAATTAAAAAAGGTATGAGTTTTTTGAAAAAAAAGAAAAAAAAAAAGAAATAAAACTTAAAAGTAGGAAAAAAAAAAAAACAAGGTACACAAAAGGAAAGAAAGAATACAATCGAAGACAAAAACAATCCAAGGAGAACAAATGAAACGAAAACATTAACACAAACAAAAAAACCTAAAGAAAAAAACAAAATACGTAAAACAGGACTACAAAAAAAAGAAAAAAAAAAAAAACAATAAAAAAAAGGAGACAAACTAGAACAGCAACCAAGTCACAAAAGCAAAATAATACACAAACATGTAAGTTTAAAGAGCGCTAAAAAAAACAAGACATCTCAAGGTTTTCATAGAGGGAAAAACCCTTTTAAAACAATTGGGCTTTTGAACTGATGAAATAATTATTTTATCGATATATTGGTTTTTTTTTGTGGGACATTTTATTTTGGGCATGGTTTTTGTTTACCATATCAAGATGAGATCGTTTTCACATGCCCTTTTCAATTTCCCACTAAAGTTTTTTTCAGAAATGAAAGGGTTTTTAAACTTTTTTTTACAAAAAAAAGTCACTTACTTAGTTAGGAAAAATCTGTTTTTAATTAAGCTAGAGAAAAGTTTTTCTAAGGTACATATAAAAAAAAACTTTTGGCAAAATTTACATTTTTTATATGTATGTTTTAAAAAAAAAAACATTTGATTACATGTATGGATTGAAAACTAGGGAAAATATGGGTTTGGTTAAAATTTTTTTTAAAGGGAATTTTAAAAATGTATGGATTATTGAACTGTGTGCTTTCACATTTTGGAGAAAAAAAGCAACACAACAAAAAAGCAAAAAAGAGAGCATAAAAACAAAAAAAAACTCATAGATAAAAAAAGCACATAACGAAAAAATATGGTTGAAACAAAAAATACAAATTAATAAGTTTAGACAAGTGAAAACAAAAAAAAAAAAAAATAAAATAAGAAAAATAGGGATTAAAAATTAGAAATTAAAAGCTAAAAAAAAAATAGAAAATAAATAGAGCTATGTTCCAGAGTCAACTTATTCTTAGGATTCCAAAAACGCGATGAAAGGATACGGAAAGTGACAGAGGAATGTGGTATAATGGATATAATCTAAGATAAGGAAAAGATGCATTAAGCATTCCGATAAAAAAATCGATCGTTTTGACGAGTGGATAGGAAAAGTTGTTAGAAGATTTTCCTTAATATTTTTATCTTCATATTTCTTTATTTCTTATACGAGTACTAAAATGTGCAATTTGAATGAGTTGGTTCTTATCTAGAATAATTGGTTGATTATATTTATATTTGTTCTCAGATTGTGGAAAAAGAAGTAATTAGAAATTCATAGTATGTGGAATCATACATATGAAACATATTATTGGGTTTTCTTTACTTTCCAAGCCAACATGTGTACGGTTAGCAATTGCGTCTATCCATCCTCCCCACAACTATGTAAGAGATTGTTTCACTAACTAGGAATTGTTACAAAAAATATATTTTCATACATGCATAGGTTTGTATGTAATATTTCTTGATTGCTTTTAATTTATAATATGAGATAACTCTTCTTAGAGATTATTTTAGGAGGATTATATATATATATATTTAATATATATATATGGTGTGTGTGTGTAATACACATTCCTAATTTACTCTGATTGATGAAAATGTTCCTAGGCCAGTGGTTCTCAACCTTTCTAATGCCGCGACCCCTTAATACAGTTCTCCTCTATGTTGTGGTGACCCAACCATAAATTATTTTCGTTGCTCTACTTCATAACTGTAATTATGCCCGCGTAGTGGCGAAGGCAGGTGGCCTAGCGCCCCATCACTGATGTCAGTGGGGTGATGAATAGTTATAGCCCCATCGTTGAAGCGTCAGTGGGAGGAATAGTACAGAACCCCATCCATTGGTTGTCAGTGGGAGGAAATAGGATTGTGCCAACATCGTTGGTCATCAGTGGGAGGAATAGTGCCACCCACGTCGTTAGTTGTTTTTTTTCAGTGGGAGGAATTTGTGCCCATCAGTTGGTTAACGATGTGGGAGGCAATAGTTGCCCCATCGCGTTTGGTCATGTCAGTGGGAGGACAAATAGTGCCACCATTGTTGGTTATCAGTGGGAGGAATAGGATGCCCCATTCGTTGGCTGTTAAGGGGGGGAGGGGATAGCTGTCCTCACAGTAACAGTTGGGGGTCAGTGGGGATTGGAACTTAAGTCGCACCAATCGATATGTCATTGGTCAAGTCAGGGGGAAGTGGGAGGAATAGTGCCACCATCGGCTCGGCTGTTCAGTGGGAGGAACTAGTGTTTTTTTTTGTTTACGACATCGTGGTGGTTCAGTTGGGAGGAAATAGTGCCCCATCGCATGTCGTCAGTGGGAGGAATAGTGCACCCATCGTTGGCGTCAGTTGGGGAGGAGATAGTGACCCATCGTTGGGGTCAGTTACATGGGGTAGGAAATAGTTGCCAATACGTTGGGTCAAGTATGGGTGGAGAATAGTGCCCACATCGTTGGGCCCGTCAGTAAGGGGAGGAATAGTGCCACACATCGTTGGCGTCAGTAAGGGGGAGGAATAGTGCCCATCGTTGGGCGTCAGTAAGGGGAGGAATAGTGCCCCACTCGTTGGCGTCAGTAAGGGGAGGAATAGTGCCCCATCGTTGGCGTCAGTAAAGGGAGAGGAATAGTATGAGTGCCCATCGTTGGCAGTCAGTGGGGGTAGGGAATAGTGCCCCATCGTTGGCGTCCAGTGGGGGGAGGAATAGTGCCCCATCGTTGGCGTCAGTGGGGGGAGGAATAGTGCCATCGTATGGCGTCAGTGGGGGGAGGAATAGTGCCCCATCCGTTGGCGTCAGAGTGGGGGGAGGAATAGTTTGCCCCATCGTGGCGTCAGTGGGGGGGGGAGTGAAATAGTGCCCATCGTTGGCGTCAGTGGGGGGGAGGAACTAGTGCCCCACTCGTTGGTATTAGTGACACAAATGATGGGGCACTATCCCTCCCACTGACTCCAATGATACTTACCTTGCTGAAACTCCTGCTCCAGCCTGGGCTCGCTCTCTCCCTCTCCCATCTACAGCCTGCATACCTGGCTGCAGCAGCAAAATTTGCACTTACCTGTCAGCTGTCTTCCTTCTCTGGCCTCTCTCTTCACTCGTTCCTGCAGCTCCCGTCGATCTTCTTCGATCTCCGCGCGCTGTCACGCTCGGCTTCCTCCTCTCCAAGCTCCACCTTATCGCCGTGTGATTGGCCGCCTGTGTGCCTCTCCTGAGCTACTGTTCCGTGTGGGCCATATCAGCGGCGAGGAGGCGGTGACAGGGGACAGCATATCAGCCCGCCCACACATCGCGCATCGAGTAGAACAGGAAGCGGGTCTCGGTTCCTAAGACATCGGACATATGTGGTTCTTCTTCGTAATTTGGTCTTAGGAGACAACCCCCTGGGAAATGGGTCGTAATTTAGGACCCCAAAGGGGTCAGAGTATCCCCCAGGTTGAGAACCGCTCTTGGTCTAAGGCCTTCTTTGGTTTCGCATCCGACTTTAGGAGAATGTAGACTGGACGTTTGTCTAGTCTGTTTACGACATGCTGAAGTCGTTTCCAATTATCCTTTGTGGGGACTACAAGTATACCTGCCCATTTTTACGGAAAGAAAAAGAGTGGGAGGACACTGGATTGCTCTTTTAAAAGAGTCAAGAACAAAGACTTGTTAAGGACACTTTGCTAGAAAGCCCTTGTTGAAGTTCTACACACTATAACAACAACACATATACAATAAATATACAATCTTAAATACATCAAGAAACTTAAACTATAATTTTTTGGAATTATTGAAACTATTCTGTTATTCGTACCAATATTTTATTTCTAATTTTTATGCAAAAAACATTATTATTACAATCATCTTCTTGAGTATTATGCAAGAAGTGGAAGGACTTTCTATCTGAACATTTCTCATCAATAAGCAAAGTTAAAAATAAAAATATCGAGACAATACCGGATATGTTAACAAATAATAATTAGTGAAATGATAGTGTGCAAAAAAATGACAAGTGTGCTCACTTGGTGCACATGGAATGTTGCGAGAATATTTTTCCTGTATTCGGAGGACTGAATGCTTACAAATTTATAGATCACTTTGCATATGTGGAAGCAATATTACTCTATGTATTGTCAAGAGTATTAATGCACTTTAATTTAATGCGGCGTGTTTCACATGATAAATTGTTTGTTTATGTTGTTATTGGTTTCAAAAAATTTGGACTGCAGGTGGTATCCAGAGTTCTCATGAAGATCCTTATATCCTAAAGTCAGAAACAACATCTATATCTCATTCAAGTGTTCACTCTCACCTTCTTTCCTTCCATGACATGTCTAAAAACAAAGGTCAACATGTGAATAAAAGCAATGCAGATTTAATACATGGACATAATAAAAACAAACAAACCTATCCATAATGTGCCAAACTATCGCAAATCCAAATCTGGGCACCACACTTTATTTATTGTGATCACATCAAACATTTGTGATCATCACACAATACACACCAACAAATTTACATTCCACCAGGTGTTGGGTAGCTTGGTTCCTCATGCAAACCTGGCAGGCCTCAATCTGGTACAGAGCTTTTAGATTGAACCACAATTTAGTTAGTGGGCAATGCAAGGCAGTAACTGGGGGAGGGGGCGGTGGGAGGCATGGGTGAGAATCTGTTGACAGGTAGGATTAGTGACCAGCTGCTCCTGTCAAAGAGTGGGGCAGCAAAGGAAGACTTCCAACACACTGACTTTCTCTGGGCTGGGCTCTGCATTAGATGAGTCATCAGTCAGACAAAATTCTTCTTTTAGCTGCTGGCTCTGTGATGCAAGAGATGGTCTGAGATGTAGGCCCCACTGATATTGCATCTAGTTCTGGAGAAAGAGATCAGCAGATACAAGAAACACGTGAGAGAAGGGATGATTCATTTCTACAGGATAAGCCAGATTATAGCGAGGGCAGCCCAGGTATTGCGCACCAGTGCCCAGAACTCCTCCACTGACTGGCAGTGAGGCCCCCAATCTGCCTCTCACTAAGCACGGGGGTGTCAGGACCCCCACCCCCCCCACAGTAAGCACCACAGGATCCCCACTAATCACCAGGACCCCTATCTACCCCCCCACTAAGAGCCAGGACCCACCACCTTTCTCATGCTTAGCACCAGACCCCCCATCTCCCTCGACTGATCTCTCGTACCAGTCTCACACCTATTTGAGTCACTATTCTCTACCAATGAGCACCCATCTTCACCTTATTGAGTGGCACGCAGTGCCCTCTTGCACTCACCCCGCAATAAGCACCGGAATGCCTGCCCTTTATTTCCCAATTTGGCGTACCTCAGTGGCCCCCTTTTGTCTCCCCAATTGAGCAAAAGAATTTCCTCCCTGCTGAACACCAGTGCCGGCCCGTTCAATCACCAACTGAGCACCAGAGCTTCTTTTTGTGCCACCATACTGAGCACCAGTGCTCCCCTTGACTTTATCGATCGCTAACATGTGTTCATTCATACTGAAGCATGGTAACATGTGTTTACTTCAAGTTTATGAATTAAACAGAAGCCGCCCAGCACAGAGCACTTCCGCATCCATTCACTTTCCAGTACAGAACTAAGGCTACAATGAATGGGACTGGGAAATCATCTGTCTCTGTCTCAAAAGAGAGGCTCCTATAAAATTGTAAAAAAAAAATAATAAAATAAAAGTAAAAAATATTTTTAAAAAATAATTAAAAAAAAAACAACTGATAGGACATTCAATGCCTTACTGACATCAACCTCTTTACATTGTTTAATAATACATTTACATTTTTTTTTCTTTTAAAATGAATCATTTGATAAATATGAAATTTTAAATTTATACTATTGTACATGCAATCGAAATATGACCATGGAGAGCAAGACATTTTTGCATTTCTGTATGTGCAATAAGTTTTTTGTTGAAGGTTGAGACGTAAGGGCAAATTATTATGAGCAGTGGAAAATAAGGTATATACAGTAAGTCCACTTCCTGATAGAGTGTACACTTCCGAAAAAACTTGATAAAAGTCCAATGGGATGTAACATGTTGAGAATGTGATTTTTATCACAGGAACTGGAAGTACTTTACAGCAGCGTTAACTCAACCTGGGTGCTTGGCAAGCAATATGTACCAAAAACCTCCCCCACTATACAGGCATCTAGTAAAAAAGATTCCTTTTTCCAACATATTAAGTCTTTTTTTCGATGACAGGGGTGTTGTTCCAAATGCATGTTTTGAGACAGCACCGCTGTCATCGAAAAAGGCTTAAATGTTGAAAAGAGGAATCTGTCACTAGATGCCTGCTAGCAGAGTGCATCCCAGAAAGCTGTGTGGGCATCCAACCGGCCCTTAGCAAGCACTGATGATGTCCATTGGCTGGCAGGATGCGGACGGGCCACACAGCTTTCTGAGTGCCTGTGGCTGGCTGCATGCATACTGTATGCAGCTGCCAAAGGCACAATGACATCAGAAAGGTGTTGTGGGCTGTCTGCATTCTGCCAACCGATGACATCAATCATTATTGCTAAGGGCCGGTTGGATGCCCGCACAGCTTTCTGGGATGCACTCCAGTGGGGGTTTGTGGGATGGGATGCTTTCCACTCTTCTGTTGGTGTAGTAGGGGAGACACATGTGAGAGAGGAGTGAAGTAAAATTACACCATGAGGAGGGCATTCAACAGGCTGGGAGGTACAATGTATAAATATAAACAACCCCTAGCAAAAAAGTATGGAATCACCTCTCTTGGAAAATGCTCAATTGTTTAATTGTGTAGAAAAAAAACTAATCACAGACATGCCTCTAAACTAATTTAGCATTCCAACCTTCTGGCTTTAGAGAAACACAAAAATAAAAAAAAGAAAACTGTAGTCAGTTGCAACTGTTTTTTGCAGAAAAGAATCAAGGGAAAAAATATGGAATCACTCAATTCTGAGGAAAAATCATTATGGAATCATGAGTAAAAAAACACTACATTACTCCACTAGTACTTTGCTGCACACCCCCTGGCTTTTTATAACATGTTGAATTTTCTGAGGCATGGATTTAACTATCGACAAACAGTATTCTTCATCAATCGGCTCCAACTTTTTCATTGCAGTTTCCAGGTCAGCAGCTTTGCAGGTTGGAGCCTTGTCATGGACCATTTTTCTTTAACCGGCCATCCCGCCCGCCATATAAGGTAATTACGGGTGTTGCAAGGTGGTTCTCTCATTTCTGGTGGAGGATGTCATATGATGTCTTCCCACTCTAATGCAGCATTTGCGGTCTGGGAACAGTGACCACAGCGGATCTGGACACACGTTCATAGATATCGAAAAGAGCCGAAGATGTCGGCTGGTCATGTGATCAGCTGTGTCCAATCACAGCTGATCACATGTAAATAGGGGAAATGCCAGTTATAGGGCATTTCTCTCCTCTTGAGCTGTCACATTGGCAGGTTCGTAGAGAAGAGGGAGAGCTTTTTGGTAATCGGAATTTTCGTCGAGGGAGACATTTACACTGATCATCAAGGGCACTGATGATCAGTGTGCCCTGATGATCTGTGTAGCCCCCAGCAGTACCACCTGTCAGGTGCCCATCAATATCGCAGATGTCATTTGCCCATCAATGCCACGTGCCAGCGTTGCCCATCAGTCCTCATCCAATGCCATATATTCAGTTTTGCCTACCAGTGCACATCCAATGCCAACATATCAGTGCCCTCTGAGCTGCATCACCCATGTGCCATCACGGTGGCCACCTTCAGTGCTGCCACTTCAATGCCAAAGGTTATTGCCAATCAGTGTCACTATCAGTGCCAGTCAGTGCTGCCTATAAAGAACTATTTTGATCATGTGCCGCCTTTGGACATGCCAGACAGGTTTTTTCTAACAGTGCCATGGGTTAATGTAGTCCCCATAATGTGAGTGGGGGTGTTTTTCAGTGGCCCGTTTTATACTGTTGAATTTTTTTTGAATACACATGAATTGGCATCACTGTGCCTCCTCATTTGTTGCCCATTTGGGGTTCTTTGTGTTGGGTTTTTTTTTTTGTTTTTGATAGTGGTACAAAAGTGAAGAGATTTTTTAATGTTTTTCACAAAATGTTTTCTAACAAAAACATTAGTATGAGTGTTAGTTGGGAAATTCTTGTTCTAGAGTCTTCCAGATTTGTGATTTGGTTGATGTTATTATGGGGTGATTTGGATGGATTGTGGCTGTTTTAATATACCAAAAAAAGTTCAACGTTTCAAAAAATGAAAAAAAAAAAAATTCATAAGTTTTATTGTTGTTTTTTTGTTTGCAATGTTGGTTTCAAAGTCACAGCGCTGTTTTTTTGAAAACTGGTTTGTGAAGTATTTTGTTTTTTAGCAGTATGGTTAAATTGTTTGTTTGTGATTGTTTTTATATGGATGCTTTTTGTAGTGTTTTAGTTTTTTCAACCATCATTGACATTAGTGGTGGTTGATGTACTAAGTTTGTGATATGGTGAAACAATAATGGTTGGTGTTTGAAACTTCCATTTTGGGATTTAACAATTTTGGTTGTGTTGCCGTTGGGTGATTTTATTTGTTGGTTCACATGTATTTTGGTGGGACTATATTGTGTTGTGTGAATTGCATAGGTGAAGTGTTTACAAAGTAGGCCAATGCAAAACTTGTCCCTGATTGTTTTTTTTGTGCAGTGACTTTTCCAAGTGTTTGTGTTTGTTGGTTATTTGGGTGTAGTATTTTGCGTTGGCTTTTGGGTGCTTGAATTTCTATTATTAACTCTCTATTTATTTCATTACTTATAAGTGCCATCTATTTACCATTATATTATTATACAGTTTTTTAAAACCCAACAGTTCGCTCACACTGTACATTTGTCATGGATCTCCTCGATCCCTCCGCATGGTCCCCCTGCCACTAACTGCTCCACTAGTACACAATACACTGCACTAGGTCCGCCGGCCGCGTCGTTCGAGCTCGCGCATACGCATAAAGCCGCGGCCAACGCCCTCTGGGCAACCAATGGCAGCGCAGTCGGGAAACATTTAAAAGTCCCAGACTTTCATTTCGATGCCTTCTGTCTTACCTCCTCCTGATTTCCCTGTACCTGTGCCTAGTGGTTATTGCCCCGGATTGTCTTGCCTTGTGTTTCTCCTGCCCAGACCCTGCTTGCTGACCTTTTCCCCCTGGATCCCCCTTATTAGATCTGTTTCCCTGTTGTGCCCTGGGTGTGACCCGAGATTCCTGCCTGCTCCTTGTCCCTTACCGTCCTCTACCTTACCGCTCGGCTGTCGATACCACTTGTCACCCATCCATCCCATGGGGGCTCCCCCCGACCCCCTCCATTGGCTCTCCCTGGTTGGAACCCGGGGAAACACCCTCCACTGACAGGTGTGTCAGTGGGGCCCTGGTCTGGGGGGTACTCAGTCCTCCCCACCTCGGGGGCCCCTGGTGACAAGTACCCTGGGGTTTAGACTCCGCGCTTGGGCACCCCTGCCCCGTGGGTGTTGGGGGTCCCGCTCGGGGTCCTTCCGTACAGAAGGCCCCATGCTGACCCTGAGGAGGATCTCCCGTTGGCGAGGTTTGCGGACCTGGCCCCCCTGCCAAAAGCGTAAAACATTACAGGACAGATGTTGAAGATCGGAATCGGTTTAGGCCTGCACCTACTGTTCGGTTTCACGGGCCCCCGGTTTCCCGCACCACCGGTCGCAGCACCCCAACGACCCGGCCCCTGGCTCCCCTTCCTCCCTATGGCGGAACCCGAGTACCCTTACCCGGGAGCGCTTCCATGGGGATCGCAACGTTTCGTCATTCGGGACCCCTGTTCCCTCTATTTTGAACTGAGCCAGGGACCTTTTTGACAGAATGGTGAAAGTGGGGTTTGTTGTCCCCCGTTTCGGGTAAACCCCAAGGGGGGCCCCCCCGACAAAGGGGAAACAATGACCCTCCCCTGGTTGGTCGACAGCTTTTTTAAACGCCATGGCCTTTATATGGCCACAACGGGCGGCCCCGGCCGAGGCCCACTATACGCACCCCGACAAGGTCGGCGTGCGGCTGGGAATACCCCTTTTAAATTTAGGGGGGATGGGTGACCCCCGTTGGAACGGGTTCGACTTGTGCACCATTTCCCTTTTGGGCCCTTTTTGAGGCCCTGAAAGAGAGTCGCCCGGGGGGGGGGGTGCCCGGACATTAGAGGACTTATTGCACTCCCTTTTAAAATCCCCGTAGGTACGGGGAGCGCAGATTGGAGGGGTTGGACGGGTCGCGGAAAATCCTGGGGGTTTTTCGGGTCCAGTAACTTTTACTAGGCTGCTCAGCCCTGGTTTAAAGATGCTCCAAAACCCTTTTGAGTAGGCCTGGCTCGGCCTAAATATCGCCTCAGGAACGCCAGCGCAGCGCTCCGAATCTGTGCCTGTACTGCGGCGAAGCGGGTCAATGGTGCGTTCCTGCCCAGAAGTGAGTGTTCACTCATTTCTTTATTGTTGGCAATATGAATCCTTCCCAGTATTAGTTGTTCCCTCTCCTTTCAGCTTTCAGAAAGGCCCGGGGAGGTGAGGCCCATATTTGATTCGGGGATGCAGCTGTTTTGTGGATATAAATTTTGCTCACCGCGGGTATCCCCCTCGCCCAAAGGAGAAGGGGTTTCACATCTTTTTGGCTGTGGTTCCGGTAAAGTCGGGGGAGTTTTTAAACCAGGAGCCCCCTTCCTTTGTGACTTCCATTGCCGGTCAGCAGGGGAACTCCTCCGCCTGGATGCTATTGCTCCCCCTTTTCCCAGTTTTTGGGGGCTCCCTTGGTTCCCCCCATAACCCCCAAATTGACTGGGAGCTGGGGTTGTTCTTTCCCTTCCCCATATTGGGGGGGAACTGTGTCAAAATTGGGGCCCCGGGGTCCCCAGGTCCCCCTGTGCTCTAAAGGGGGGATGACGCCTTAAAAAAGTGTTTCCTGCAGCCTTTCATAAGTTTCTTGATGTGTTAGTGAAGGGGGGCAGTGTCTACCCCCCCCTCCTTAGACTGTCCTATTGATCTGTTGCCGGTTTGAAATTCGTTCGGGGAATTTTTCCCCTTTCTGAGCTGAATTTGGGGCCCCCAAGGACAATTGGGCCCCGAAAGGATTCATGTCCTTCCACTTCCCCGGAGGTGCAGGGATCTTCTTTTTAGAAAAGAAAAGGGCCGACTTTTAGGCCATGCATTGGGCTATCGGGGGGTGAAAAGGGTCACCATTAAAAATCGTTACCCCTTACCATGGTCCTGAATTATTCCAGAGCTTTAAAAAATGCAGTAGTTTTTTCCCGTGGTTAAGGGGGGCCTAAATTTGGTTCGCATAAGGGAGGGGGGTGGTGGAAGACGGCTTCCGACCCGTTTTGGCCATTTTTATTTCTGGTCATGCGTTGGGTTGTGCAATGCGCGCCCCCTTCCAGACTTTTTTAAACGACATCTTTGGACTTCCTGGACATCTTTTTCTGTCTATTAGCGACATTTGTTTTCTCATCCTCCCGGGGGGGGCAAGGGTAATGTAACAAGGTGTTGGGGGGGTTGCGGCAGCACGGGTTGTACGCTAAGCAGAGAATGCTGCTTTGAAAGGTAGGTTACATTCTGGGTTTTGTTTTTTCCCCCCGGGGGGTCGCAAGGGGCCCTCAGAAGTTCAGCGTCCCAGATTGGCTGAAAAACCCCCCGGGGCGGAAAAAGTGTCCAAGTTTCATTGGGTTCGCAAATTTTACCCGGAAATTTATCAAGAACTTCTGGGTCTGGTTCCCCATACTCAGTTAAAATAAGTTGGGTGCGATTCGATGGACGCCCGAGGCACAGGAAGCTTTTGAAGCACTAAAAAGGTTATTTACTCGGCAACCCCTGGGTCTCCCGAGCCTCCCTGCCCTTTCTCTTTGAAGTGTGCATCAGAAAAAGCGTTGGTCCATCCTTTCCCCGCGGAAGGGCGCCAAGGAATACTTAAACCCCCTAGCTTTTTCCACGGAAAATTACCCCCGGGAGGGGAAAAAACGAATTGGGGATCCGAGCTCTGGCTATCAAAACCCCTTTTGAAGAATGGAGGTTCCCGCTGGAAGGTGCCTCCATCCATCCCTGTATTCACGGACCACAAGAACCCGGAAATATTGAGGACGGCAACGTCTCGTCACGCAAGCAAGATGGGCATTGTTTTTTTCGAGGTTTAGTTCCAATCCCCGGGCCCCTTTCATCCCCTTTCGGAAGATCCTCGCAGCCGAGACAGCGCGTCTTTTTCGAGAGATCGTTGATACATGGGGGTTCCCGGGAAAACATCGTTCGGCGGGGGGCGTTTTTCCTCGCGGTTTTTGGGGGGCGTTTTGGGAAAACCCTGGAATTTAAGCGTCCCCTTTTCCCGGGATTTTCCCCTCAGACCAATGGCCCGACCCCAAAAGGACCAAACAGACCTGGAGCAGTATGCGATGCTACAATCATTCTTCGGCGATGGGGACCATCCTCCCTTTGGGGAATTGCGTACAACAACGTTGCCTCAGAACTGGGGGGTCCCTTTTTCGCCAACTATGGTTTCTCCCTTTTCCTCCCCGGGTTAGTCCCCCAAAGCCCATTTCACGAACAGGATGCTGACTTCTTCACCCCCCAACAATAAGAAAATACGGAAGCCATCCGTCAAGCCAAAAAGACTACAAGAGGGCTTTTAAAAGGAAGCGAAGAGGGGGGTCTGGTTTTTCAGCCCGGAGAGAAAAGGTTTTGGTGGCTAGTCTAACTTGGGATGCTCTGCCCCTCAAAAAAATTGGGACCCAAATTTTTTAGGCCCCTTTTTGCACAAAGGAAGGGCTGAGGTGGCTATGAATTGTTCTCCCCGGGCATCAAACCCCTGTTTCCGGTCCCCTGTTTAAACCATGTCCCGAGCCCTTCCCCGGGAACGAGAAACCAGGCCCCCCCGGGGCCGTAACAGTTTAAGAGGTAGAAGAATTCGAGGGGGGGCAACTTGAAGTGCCCACGAAGGGGGGGCCAGACCCCCCAATTTTCTAAGTGGGAAGGGTCGGCCCCTGAACAATTTTGTGGGAACCAGCCTAATGTCCCTGCACCTAGGTTGTCCGGAAGTTTTTTGTGTCACCGTGGTGGGGAGATGGGTGGGGATCCCGGGGTTGCGTAGGGGGGGGGTGTCGGGTCTCCTGTCCCGCCGCGTGGTCCGGGCAGGCGCATGTCCACCTAGTACAGGGGATAGGTGGGCCCGGCCCCGGCGTTCGAGCTCCGCATGCGCAGTAGAAACCCCGGCCCCCGCTGGGACAATTTGGGAGCGCAGGGGGGGTATTTAAAGGTCCTGGTGTCTTGTTGCTTTTGGTCTTACTGCTTCCCGTGTTCCTGTACTGTGCTGTAAGTTATTGACCCGGATTGCTCTTGACCCTTTTGATTTTTTCCTGCCCCGACCGCTTTCCTGCCTTTTCCCGGATGCCCTTTTAGATTGTTCTGTTGCTGACCTGGGGGGTGGACCCGCGATTTCTGCCTGTCCCTTGTCCCTTTCCCGTCCCCTATTACCCACTCGGCTGTTGACACGCACTTGTCAGCCATCCTCCACCATCCCATCGGGCTCACCGACCTCCCCACATCGGCTTCCTGGTTGGACCCCTGGCGAACACCCCCTCATGATCAGGTGTGCTCAGTAGAGGGACTGTTGGTTTGGTACTACACGTCCCATCCCCACTCAGGGGCCCTGGTTGAACAAGAACCAGGGGATTAGACTCGCGCTCTGGCACGCCTGACCTGTGGGAGTGCTAGTGGTGCCGTGGGCGGTCCTTCCAACATTACACAAGGGGGACAGAACTTGCGACAGAACAGTAACATACAATGCACAAGAGGTTCGAGGGCCCTGCTCTTTCGAGCTTACAATCTAGGAGGGAGGGGATAGTGGTACAGGAGGAGATAGCTGTGGGGGATGGAGTAGTAGGAAGAGTGGAGGAGGTCGGCAAATTAGGGGGTGGGGTAGGCTTCCCTGAAGAGGTGGGTTTTCAGGGTGCGCCTAAAGGAGTGGAGAGTAGGTGATAGTCTGATGGGTTGGGGCAGGGAGTTCCAGAGGATTGGGTGACACCCTGGAGAAATCCTGGAGGCGGGCATGGGAGGAGGAGACCAGGGAACTAGAGAGAAGGAGGTCTTCTGAGGAGCGGAGTGTGCGTGTTGGGTTGGTACTTGGATATTAGGTCGGTGATGTAATTTGAGCAGTATGGTGGACAGCTTTGTACATCAGTGTTAGGATTTTGAATTGATCCGTTGCGCAATCGGAAACCAGTGGAGGGATTGGCAGAGGGGGGGGTGGCGGAAACGGAGCAATTGGCAAGGTGAATGAGTCTGGCTGCCTTATTCCAGGATCGACTGAAAAGCAGGGATAGCCTGTGGCGAGGCAGGCCAGTGAGGAAGGAGTTGCAGTAATCGAGTCGTGATATGATGAGGGAGTGGGAGCTGTTTAGTGGTTTCTGTGGTTAGGAACGTGCGGATTTTGGTGATGTTG
Organism: Staurois parvus; assembly: GCA_951230385.1. NCBI lineage: Eukaryota > Metazoa > Chordata > Amphibia > Anura > Ranidae > Staurois > Staurois parvus. The sequence continues at coordinate 8,774 of CATNWA010002846.1, read as the reverse complement.
CGGAGGTGGAGTCTGCATGAGTTTGTTAATGATTGGACCTGGGGCTGAAAGGATTCCAGGTTGGAGTCCAGAATGACACCAAGTACTCTGTCCTGCGGGGCGGGTCTGATAGTGGCATTGTTGGACGTGATGGAGAAGTCAATGGTGGGTGGTGTGCGGGCTGGGGGAAGACTAGGAGCTCGGTTTGGGAGAGGTTCAGTTTAAGAAAGTGGAGCGACATCAGTCCTGATATGTTTGTTCAGTAGGTTTGTGATTCGAGTGGTGACTGAGGGGGTGAGGTGGGGGGTTGAGAGATAGATTTTGTGTCGTCGGCATAGAGGTGGTAGTTGAAACCCACCTCAAATTGAAAGTGTATGAGTTGGCCAAGGGAGGAGGTGTAGATGGAGAAGAGAAGGGGCCCGAGGATGGAGCCTTGAGGGACCCCAACAGAGAGGGGAGTGAGGGGGAGGTGGTAGCGTTATAGGTAACGCTGAAAGAGCGTTGTGACAGGTAGGATGAGAGCCAGGAAAGAGCGGAATCTCTGAGGCTGATGGGAGTGTAGTTTTTTGAGGAGGAGGGGGTGGTCGACTGTGTCAAAGGCCAGGAGAGGTCAAGGGATCACGGAGTAGGAGCACTGAATAGTGGCCATTAGCTTTGGTGGATAGAAGGTCGTTGGAGAGTTTGAGTAAGGCAGCAGTTTCGGTGGGAGTGTAGAGGATGGAAGTCGGTCTGCAGGGGATCGAGGAGATTGTTGTCGTTGAGGTGAGAGCTTAGGCGAGTGTAGACTAAGCGCTCGAGGAGTTTGGATGTGAATGGGAGCAGGAAGATGGGTCTGAGGTTGTTCGGGTCATTTGGGTCCAGGGAGGGCTTTTTAAGTATGGGGGTGATGTGTGCATGCTTCAGAGGGGAGGGGAATGCGCTGGAAGAGAGGGAGAGATTAAAGGATGTGGGTGAGGGAGCGTAGGATGGGGGGGGAGGTCGTAGGAGTTGTGAGTGGATAGGGTCGAGGGAGCAGGTGGTGAGGCGGGCCTCAGAGAAGACCTTGGAGACCTCCTCGATGGTAGTAAGGTCGAAGGTGTGGAGTGTTGAGGGGCTTCAGTGAGAGGAATGTTGGGTGGGGTGGAGGTCAGAGCAGTGGTGGGGCCGTGGGAGAGGGGTGATGAGGGGGGGTGGCTGTGTGAGAGGGGACGGGGTTGGAGGGAGTTTTGAGCAGCGACGAAGTCCCTGCGGATTGTGTCGCGGGAGAGGGGTTGATGAGGGTGTAGTTGTGTGACAGGGCACAGGTTTGGAGGGAGTGTGAGCTGCGGCGATGTCCTTGCGAATTGTGTCAATCTTGTTTTTGAAGTGATTGGCAATCTCAAGAGTGGTGAGTGAGGTGCTGGGTGGAGAGAGTAGAGAGTAAAGTTACTTTACATATATATTGTACATTTCCATCATTCCCTAACCCTCAAGGGGCATACAATCTAAGGTCCCTAACTTACATTCATACATAAACATACTAGGGCCAAGTTGGACTGGATCCAATTAACCTACCAGCATGTCTTTGGAGTGTGGGGGAAACCAGAGTGTGTGGAGGAAACCCACACAGGCACAGGGAGAACATGCAAACTCCAGGCAGGTGGTGCCATGGCTGGGATTCGAACTAACGACCCCAGTATAGCAAGGCAGAAGGGCTAACCGCAGGGCTAGCCATTGTGCTGCCCTACACTCTTCTTTTGTAGTGTTTTTACATGTTCTGCGAACAAATGCATTTTTTAACCGCTTCCCATCCACCATATAGCAGAAATACTGCTACAGGGCGGCACAGGTGTGTGTGATTTTGCATTTCCTGATAGGGGGCGCGCGTGAGCCCTACCCACGCCGCTATTCACAGTCATCAATCACCGGTCCTGGACAGTAATTACTCGCCGGCGCCTGGTGATTCCGAAGATTTACGATGAGGAGGAGGACTGTTTTGTTTACTAACAGTTCTCCTCCCTGTCAGTTCGGGCACACTGCTCATCCCAGAGCAGTGTGATTACAGTGAAGCACACTTACACAGCCCCCTAGTAAAACACTCCTTGCACACAGTTAACCCATTTGATTGCCCCTCATGTTATCCCCTTCCTTCCCAGTGCCATTAATACAGTGTCAGTGCTTTTTTTTTTTTTTCTTTTAGCACTGATCACTGCCATTGGTGTCACTGGGATGTCAGTGATACCAAGTCAGTTCCCCCCAGTGTCAGAATGGTCCCCCCGCAGTCTCGCAATAAGTTGCTGATAGCGGCACGCCATAACTAGTAAAAAAAAAAAAGAAAAAATATCCAAGTATATATACCCAAAAACGCCATTTGTCTAAACAGCTAATAACTTTTTACGTAAACAAATTAAATTTACACGTATAGGTCTTTTTTTTTTTTAGCAAAGACATGTAGCCGAATACATTTTGGAGTAAATTTATGAAGAAATTTGATTTTTAAAATTTCTGGCATGTTTAATACAAAAAGTTAAAAATTTTGTTTTTTCTCAAAACAGTCAGGTTTTTTTTTAGATCGCCAAAAATGAAAACCGCACAGGCAATCAAATTCACTAATCAGTTCGTGGGGAAAAAGGGACATAAATTGCATTTGGAGTGCAGCGTTGGCAGGCCCGCGCAATGTCAGTTAAATAACAGAGCCGTAACGCAAATAATGGCCTGGTCAGGAAGGGAGGGGGGTAAATCCGTCAGGTTTGGGGCAAGATGTTTAGATAATATAGTTACAGAGATGGTGAAATGCATACTAATATTCTAATTGTTAAATATATATATAAATATTAAATTTATTTTATCTGTTAAATGAACCTATATCAATTTTTTTGTCTTTTATCATCTTTTTTCTTATAATATCTACTTATTATCTATCTTAATTCTTGAATAATGGTATATTTGGCACTAGTCTGATGATTTGGTGAGCTCCTTGACACGATGAGCTCAAGTGGGTATCATGCCTCTGCCCTAAGCAAAACCTATTGCAATGGACATCTAGACGTCCTGCATGTCTTCCAAGTCTACACATGGTGCAATAAAGCCTTGGCTGGTGAAGGCATATGGTATTCTGCTCAATCGAGCTCCACATTCTGCTTTCAGAAGGCTCTTGCAAACATTAGACCAGCCCTAGGCTTGAGCAGAAGCACCTCCTCTTCAGCCATGAGTGTGCAAGAAAAGGCGCTGCGAAGTGGTCGTGGCGAAAATACACACAATTTAAAACATGTTAGGTGTTCCTGCCAGATTTGCTGATTGTATTGTGTCAACCGTTCGCTCGAGCGCGTGTGGGTTTACCTTTTGGCCAAGGAACTGACGTTTCTGGGTGAAATGCGAACATACTTCTGCAAACATGATGCAATTCTGGTCTGGGAGCTGGTTCTGAGACCATTTGTGTGTGATAACTGATTTTTTGAGCACGATCAAATACGGGAAATAGTTTAATAATTCTACATTTATATTTTGCAGCAGAAAACGTATGTGGTGCATTCATTTACCAAAAAAAAAAAAAAAGTATTTATGGTGCTGCTTTTGCACTTTACAGTAGGGTTAGAAAGGCCCTGCTCAAAAGCTTACGTCTAAACTTGACTTTCACAGTGTCAGCTGGGAACAAAATAAGGCCAATTTTAAACCAGGCAACACATTTCACATTTACAACAGATCACCATTCCACGCCCCCACCTAAGTCAATGTTAGGTGCAAGAGTCTCAAAGCAAAATAGGGTACTAAAAAAAAACACATACAACACATAGCGCCAATACACACTACCCCTCAGTTTTCACACACAAACATTTTGATTATGGTAAGAAGGAAGCTGCATTTCTGTCTACATGATTAACCACTTCAGTACCAGGTACTTCCCCCTTTTCCTGCCCAGCCAATTTTCAGGTTTCAGCACTCTACACTTTGAATGTCAATTGCTTTGGTCATGCAACACTGTTACCGAAACGACATTTTTATCTTTTGCTCATACAGCTAGAGCTTTCTTTTGGTGGTATTTAATCACCACTGGGGTTTTTATTTTTTGCTAAATTAACAAAAAAGACTGAACATTTAAAAAAAAAAAAAATTGGTTATAAAAATTTGCAAATAATTTATTGTTCATAAATTTTAGGCCAAAGTATTCTGCTACATTTCTTTGGTTAAAAAAACCAAATCAGTATTATTTAGTCTGTAGGAAAGTTATAGAATTCACAAACTATGGGATATATCTGAAAATTGGGCAGCAAAAGTGCTTAGTGGTTAGCACATTTGCCTTGCAGTAAATGGGGGATGGGTTCGATTCCCGACCATGGCACCTCCTGCATGGAGTTTGCATGTTCTCCTGTGCTTGCGTGGTTTTCCCGCCCCTACTCCAAGGACATGCTGGTAGGTTAATTGGATCCTGTTTTAAATTGGCCCCAATAAGTGTATGTATGAATGTAAGTTAGGGAACTTAGATTGTACACCCCCTTTAGGGTTAGTGAATGGGTCAATATATATGTGTAAAGTGCTGTGTAAATTGACAGTGCTTTTATAAGTACCTGAAATAAATAAATTGATCAATGGCTGAAGTACTGACAGCCCTTAATTTCTCAAGGCCCAAAAATGTCAGAACAGTACATATTATCCCCAAATGACCCTTTTTTGCAAAGTAGACAGTCAATGTATTTTCATAAGAGGCCATGGCGAGTTTTTGAAGTTGTAATTTTTTTTTTTTGGAAAATGAAATAAAAAAAATAAATTTTTACAAATGTTTTATTTTTTTTTAAAATACTGTCACAGTGCAGTCAGAATCATCATATAACTGGTGTGGTGTTAATCAGGACACTGACTGGTGACAGTTTTTAAAAAAATTATAATTTTTCAATTTTTTTAAATGTATTTTTTTTTTAAATTTTTTTTTTAATATATTTTTTTTTTATTTACACAATGACCAGATTGTATATGTTACCCTTTTTATACTTTGGGAAGTGATCATATTTTTTTTTTAAAAAAATTTTGCTTTAGCAAAGAATTTTCTTTGTTATAAGCGCTTTTAATGAATAAAAAATTTATCATTTAGGTTTTTTGTTGTGATTTTTGTGATTTGGCCAAGGCTAAACACATGACACAGTTTAGCTGGGGATTGGCCCGCCCGTGAATGTGATCACGTGAACCCTTCAACATTTGGTTGAAATGGGAAGCCCCCATGTTCATTTGTCATGTGACTGCTGTGTTTGGGCAAGAGTTCACATGGTACTGGAACAGGGCTGGTCCCCGATTGTATGACGAGGTAAAACGGGTGACGGATCTCACCCCGTGTGGCCTTTCGAGCACGGCGAGGTAATCCCGGGGAAAAACGTCTATCAGTCCTCCCAGTAAACAAGGTTTCCCCCCCAGGCCGTCATTTTACTATAGGCTGGGCGGAAGGGTTAAAGTAAATGTATAAAGTTGGGTTGCAGAAATAGAACAAATAACATTTGTTAGTAACAAAGGTCGAGATGTCAAAACCATGAAACAGGGTCGATGGAAAAAAAACAAAATTAAAGCCATGTCACAAAAACCCCCTTTTGAAGGGGGCAATGAACAAATTTCAGAAACACACAAAAAACATCAAATATGGGTGTTGGGCATTAACGCCCTATTTTCCTTTTCCCCCAAGCTAAAATAAGGAATGATGCAAAAATCTGGCCCTTTTGGCCAAGCAAACCCTCTGCGGCCTTTATATAACTAGGATGATTGTTAGCGTGCAGACAACTCCCCACACCCTTCAATCTGTGTGCCGAAAAGCCACACCATTCAATCTTTCTTCATGAAGTCTCAAGTGATTGCAACTGATTAGCAGGGCAAATACCCCCTTTCCCAAAAAGTGTCAGCATTGGTATGTGCAAACCCCTTTACGATAAAGCAAAGATTAAGTTTTAGCATGCACGAAAAAAAAGGGACAGTTTTTAAACATTTTGTACCTGTGCGGTACACGAAATGTGAAATGTTGAGTCCCTGGGAACTCAAGTTGAAGGTCCTTGGCATGTGCAGGGTTTGGCAGGAATTACATTTGTGAGGGTGTTTACCCAAATTGTGACAAGCCATTTGTATTTTAAAACAAAAATCCCCGATTTCCCTTTTATTCCAAAAGCTCTGTTCACCCAGGTTTCTTGTGCAACCACCAAATTGACTGTGGATGTGTTTTACATGGCCTACCTGGGGCTGGCCTAGACACCCCCTAAACGTATGCATGCATTCTTGCCTGAAAATTTGTGGGTTGTTTGGGATGGCACCTCTGGGCATTATAAAAACCCGGATCTCCCCAATGACGCAGTAATTATCCAATGACAGCAGAATGAAAAAGGGAAAATGCACAGCCACATGTACCAAAAGGATGGGTCCCTTTGTCTATCATGATTTGAAGTGGAACCCATGGCAAAAAAAAACATGGCATCCTCCCAAAATCACTACCCCACCCCCATTGAGATACGTTGAAGGTCAGGAAAAGGGGGGGGTGGAAGGTAGGGTTTACATAAAAGGAAAAAGATTGCAAAAAAAAATATAAAAAAAAAAAAATTTTTTAATTTGTTTAGGTGCTTTTTTGCGCTCAATTTCCCCAGCCTTTAAAGTTATTGTAAGTTGCATCAGGCCCTGCCTTTAAAAAGTTTAAATTCTAAAGTCTAACCACATAATTTGGGACATTTTTCAGAAGCCAAACAACCCCCAACAGCTTTTGGGAATGAGAGGAAAACCCCAAAAGGAGGACATTTCAAACTCCATGCAGGCAGTGATGGTTGAATTTGAACAGCAACCTTGCACTGTAGGGGCAGTGCTAACCACTAAGCCACTGTGGTCAAACCTGTAGACTGAACTTGTGGTGTAAAACCCCCCCAAAGTCCGGGGCATGTTAATTAACAAGCAATATATTTCAAAATGGAAAAAAATGTGGTGTGTGTTATTAATTTCTATGTATAAAACAAAAGGAGGAGATTAGTCAAGGAAGGGAAAATGGCTGCTGCTCACTACCACGTCCTAAAAGGGGGTTGTGAAAAACAAAACAAGGAATGGTTTAGCATGCCCCTTAGTTTGAAATTGAATGAGGAACAAATGTGCGCCTTGCACTTAGTGCACCCCCTCCAAAAAACCAAAATATCCCTAATGCATAAAAAAATAGGTGCAAAGTAAAAAAAAAATATTGTATATAAATTTATACTAACTTTTTAGTAATTAGAAATAAAACAGTTAAAGTCTGTTTATATTGAGGCCCCTGGGAAACATGACCCCAAAATTTTAACATCCTTTTGTTTCTTTTTGGGAAAACCTGAAATGTTTTTTATCCCCCTTTTTAAAATTTTGGTGTATGCCCCCTAATTTGGTGGTTCGTTTTCCTTTTGTCCCCCCGCAATATTGGACCCGCGGGGCATTGTTCATATTTTAATGGACGGAGCGTTGAAAAAATTTTTTATTTTGATTTTTTTGGGAAATTTGATTAAAAAATTGTAGTTTTTGGTTGTTGGGGTTTGTTTTAATTAAATTTTTGAATCTGTAGAACCCCTTATATCCGGAACATTGGTTTTGTTTGGGGGATTTTGAAGGGGCCTTTTGCTTGTTTTCCCGGAGATTTGGGTTTTTTTCTGTGAGGGGAAAAATAGTGTTGTTTTGATTCCTCTGAAATCTCCCCTTTTGAAAAGGGCAGTGGGGATTTCAGTTACCCCCCCCCCCCTCTAGATGTAATAGAGAGAGCCAATATAAGACCATTAAAGGGGGAATGAAGGGGCTTTCCAACAGGAAGGCAGCTGAAAGATTTGGGGAAATACAGTCTTGAACAGTAAGGGCCCCTTTAAGTGATTTGGGGTAGAATCAAAAGCTCGGCTTAGTGAGGCAGAGTAAAGGGATCCATCTTGTGTTTTTTGAGGGGGACAAGCTGAATGGGGAAAGGTAACAGTCTAGCCCTAGCAGAGAAGTGCTTAGGGTCAGTTCAAGCTGCTGAGTTATCTGATCATCAGGGGGAAACCCAAAAACTGGGTGTGGATCTAAAAATCAGAAGCGCTATTGAGGTGCCGAGGAGTGTCTTTCCCAGGACGTTTGTTTGGGCCTTTGTCACGAATTGGGAGAGGTTTTTTCCCCAGGGGCAGTGACGGAAAACACTGAACAGAAAAAGACATTACAATTCGCCATACTCACTGAAGGGAAATGATGTTTTTAGGTCTGCCCTTTTTTTTCCCCCCCAATCCATTTATTTTTTTCTACAAAACATGTTGAATAATTTTTTGTATTATACCCAGATGAGTTAATGAAAATTTGCTATGTCAGTTATGTTTACAGAATTGTGCCCCCCAAATTTCTTCTTTAGCTTAGCCTTGGTGAGGAAAAGTATCATTTTTTTCTTTATACTAAAGCCCTGTTTCTTTTTATGATATAATTAAAAGTCAAATATTTGTCCAGGGGAAAAAAATTGTTGGATATTGTAATGATTTCAAGGGCTGAGAAAGTATGTTATAGCTTGACAAGTATCTAGGGATTTATTGTATGTAGTGATAGTTTTTTTAAAAAAATTTAGAAACTTTCTTTATTCCTGGGAAAGTTAAATCCACTTCTCATACTTTCGAATTGAGTAAAGTTTGCTTTTTGTATTACCCTATCAATTACTGACAACTCGCTTTTTGTCTCTGGCCCCCCCCTTTCTTTTTTTGTTATTCATTTTTCCGCTATAAATTGAGAGTTGTTTAACTTCATGTGTGTATGTCTGTCATTTCTGAGTGAAGTAAATCCCCCCTGACAGTCGTCCCTTAACACTGAAAAAGATGATAGCAGGGGCTTTTGGACAACCCAAAATTAAGGGTTCCCAC
>CATNWA010002845.1:12500-21709 GCA_951230385.1 Staurois parvus | reverse complement strand
CTGGGGACCAAATCCATCACTACATGGGAGGAGCACACAGGGGGTTAATGAACCCATCTCCCCCCGCTGGGGACCAAATCCATCACTATATATGGGAGGAGCACACAGGGGGTTAATGAGCCCATCCCCCCCCACAGGGGACCAGATCCATCACTATATATGGGAGGAGCACACAGGGGGTTAATGAGCCCATCCCCCCCACAGGGGACCAGATCCATCACTATATATGGGAGGAGCACACAGGGGGTTAATGAGCCCATCCCCCCCCACAGGGGACCAGATCCATCACTATATGGGAGGAGCACACAGGGGGTTAATGAGCCCATGCCCCCACAGGGGGACCAGATCCATCACTATATATGGGTAGGTTCACACCTGTGTAGTTTGCATTTGATCCAATTCTGCGGTTCGTTTGAGGTTTTCTCTTGTTGCTAGGCAGATTAAAATGCAAAATGCAACAAAAAAAAAAAAAAGTTACACTTTTCTGCAGCATCTCTATTAAGTCTGTAGAACCAAAAAGCACAATGTTTTTGCAAAAGTCCCTGATCCTTTCCAAAAATGCACCGGGTGAAAATGCAGCGATGTGAACCTGTCCCATTGGAAATCATGTTACATGAACTGTTGTGTGTTTGCCGGAACACGCATAGGTGTGAACCAAAAAAACTTACTCCTGCAGCACCCGAGCGCAGCGGATTCCTAGCAAGTTTGCACATGTACCAAGCTGCAGGTATTGGTTTCCCCGGCTGGGAACGGGGGAGATTGGTGGTGTAAACATGTCTGTAGTACAATTAGAGGCACACACTAAAGTCTACCGAGCAAAAATGCCTAAAATGGTAAAAAAAAAAAAAAAAGTAAAAATCTGCTGATTTAATCTATAATTTAATTTATTTTTTGGTGTAGATAAGTGAAATGGGGTCACCTAGAATGGGGTTCTGCAGGCTACATCTGGAAGGAAAGCCAACTGCTCAATGGTGAATGGAGGTTTACAGCTTGTAAAGGCCGATGAAACCAGAAATGACGACATTCAGAGACCGGACACCATGTCTAAGAATCGTCCATTTATGTAGTCACATGAGTTTGAATAAAATGATATACTTGCCGGGGTGGGGGGGGGTGTAAAAGAAAAAAATGCCTATCAAGCTCCCCCTAAAGTGATCCAATAGGTATCCCTCTTCAGAGGTCTAATCTAGGTGTAAATGAGCCCTGTGAGCAGCAGGCGTGGCAACATTTCCAAGATACAAGAGATGACAGGAGATCACTTCTCACTCCCCAAGTTCTCTTAACAGCTGTATAGAGGGGGATGGTAAAATCACCTCCCCTAAGCTACAAAGGCAGCCAGATGTGGTTGTACATTTCACAGCTGCACTGCTTTGTGGTGCAGCAAGAATACCCCCCATGTTGCATCTGATGGCCAGTACCACCCACTGAACAGGCAAGTGAACGAAGGTCCAGTTTGCTAGTATGGGAGTTGGGGGAAAAAACATATTGCCTCAAATCCTGTCAAACTCCCCCAGAAAAGTGATCCAATAGGGATCACTCTTCAGAGGGCTAAGTAAAAGACCTGTGAACGAAAAAGCATTGCTACATTTTACTTCCAAGAGACGGCAGAAAATTGCATATCTCACTCCCCAAACGAGATTTCTCCTTTAGCTGTAAAACCTTCCAACCAGAGACCTGCACAGCCCATACAGCTCTGGATGCACAAGGGGGGGGGGGGGGGGGGGATTTATTAAGGCAGACTGTTGACTTTGCAAGGAAAGACTTCCATCATCCAATCAGTGCAAAAACACAACTATTTGGTTTTACTGTCCTTGCACATTAAGAATTTTTTGCGAAGTGAAATTTCTCCACATTGACTGAGCTCTGGGGGGCAATTCCATGCCAAACCGCACCCCGCACAGTGACCGCCTACATGTCAGTAATCAGCCCCATGTGACTGCTCCAATCACCATCCCGGGACATTTCCTCCTATAATACAAGGTTTGTATCCTCAGCTCCATAAGGGCTCATTCACATGGACATCCAGTAAGTCGCAGTGTTAGGTGTGTCCAGTATACAGCGCTGTCTGCATCTATAGACAGTCAATGGGGCCATACACAGCGCTGTCTGCATCTATAGACAGTCAATGGGGCCATACACAGCGCTGTCTGCATCTACAGACAGTCAATGGGGCCATACACAGCGCGCTGTCTGCATGGGTACAGACAGTCAATGGGGCCATACACAGCGCTGTCTGATCTCATACTTAGACAGTCAATGGGGCCATACACAGCGCTGTCTGCATGCTATAGACAGTCAATGGGGCCATACACAGCGCTGTCTGCATCTATAGTCCAGTGAATGGAGCCATAAAATCACCAACTTTCTGGATCTTTTATTTCTCAAAGCTCAAAAGAGACAATGCCTATTTCTGAATGATTTCCCTGGACTGAGCTCTGTCCCTGATATAGATCTCTCCCTGTAGGCACTCCAGGACTGGAAGCTGCTCATAGATCTGGGTCTGTAGGCGCTCCCTGGTCTGAGCTCTGTCTGCAGATCTACATAGAAATCTCCCTGTGGGAGCTCCCTGGACTAAGCACTGATATAGGTATCTCTCTGTGGGCGCACCCTGGACTAAGCTCTGATATAGATCTCTCCCTGTAGGCGCACCCTGGACTAAGCTCTGTCCCTGATATAGAAGTCTTCCTGTTGGCACTCCCTGGACACAGCTCTGTCCCTGATCTAGAAGTCTTCCCTGTTGGCACACCCTGGACTGAGCTCTGTCCCTGATATAGAGAAGAATTGGAGTCTTCCTGTTGGCGCACTCTGGACTGAGCTCTGTCCCTGATATAGAAGTCTTCCTGTTGGCGCTCTCTGGACTGAGCCCAGTCTTGGATCTAGAAATCTCTCTGTTGTCACACCCTGGACTAAGCTCTGATATAGATCTCTCCCTGTAGGCACACCCTGGACTGAGCTCTGTTCTTGATATAGAAATCTCCCTGTTGGTGCTCTCTGGACTGAGATCTGTTCCCTGATATAGAAATCTCCCTGTTGGCTCTCCCTGGACTGAGATCTGTCTTGGGTCTAGAAATCTCCTGTTGGTGCACCCTGGACTGAGATCTGTCTGATGGGTCTAGAAATCTCCCTGTTGGTGCTCCCTGGACTGAGATCTGTCTTGGGTCTAGAAGTCTCCCTGTTGGCGCACCCTGGACTAAGCAATGAAATAGATATCTCGCTGTTGGCTCTCCCCTGGACTAAGCTCTCCCTGATCCCTATATAGATCTCTCCCTGTAGGCACACCCTGGACTGAGCTCTGTCCCTGATATAGAAGTCTTTCCCTGTTGGCTCTCCCTGGACTGAGCTCTGTCCCTGATATAGAAGATCTCCCTGTTGGCTCTCCCTGGACTGAGCTCTGATATAGATATCTCCCTGTTGGCACACCCTGGACTGAGCTCTGATATAGATCTCTCCCTGTTGGCACACCCTGGACTGAGCTCTGTCCCTGAAGAGAAGTCTCCTGTTGGCTCTCCCTGGACTGACCTCTGTCCCTGATATAGAAAAGAAGAAAGTCCCTGTTGGCTCTCCCTGGACTAAGCACTGATATAGATATCTCGCTGTTGGCTCTCCCTGGACTAAGAAGCTCTGATATAGATCTCTCCCTGTTGGCACACCCTGGTCTGAGCTCTGTCCCTGATATAGAAATCTCCCTGTTGCTCTCTCTCCCTGGACTGAGCTTTGATATAGAGCTTTCCCTGTTGGCTCTCCTTGGACTGAGCTCTGATATAGATCTCTCCCTGTTGGCTCTCCTTGGACTGAGCTCTGATATAGATCTCTCCCTGTTGGCTCTCCTGGGACTGAGGTCTGGATATACCCTCCCTGTTGGCTCTCCCTGGACTAAGCACTGATATAAGATATCTCCCTGTTGGCACACCCTGGACTGAAGCTCTGATATAGATCTCTCCCTGTAGGCACTCCCTGGTCTGAGCTCTGTCCCTGATATATAAATCTCCCTGTTGGCTCTCCTTGGACTGAGCTCTGATGTAGATCTCTCCCTGTTGGATCTACTGAGCTCTGAATAGATCCTGTTGGACTGAGCTCTGATATAGATCTCTCCCTGTTGGCTCTCCTTGGACTGAGCTCTGATATAGATCTCTCCCTGTTGGCTCTCCTTGGACTGAGCTCTGATATAGATCTCTCCCTGTTGGCTCTCCCTGGACTGAGCTCTGATGTATAGATCTCTCCCTGTTGGCTCTCCCTGAACTGAAGCTCTGATATAGATCTCTGTTTGTTGGCTCTCCCTGGACTGAGCTCTGATATAGATCTCTCCCTGTTGGCTCTCCCTGGACTGAGCTCTGATATAGATCTCTCCCTGTTGGCTCTCCCTGGACTGAGCTCTGATATAGATCTCTCCCTGTTGGCTCTCCCTGGACTGAGCTCTGATATAGATCTCTCCCTGTTGGCTCTCCTGGACTGAGCTCTGATATAGATCTCTCCCTGTTGGCTCTCCCTGGACTGAGCTCTGATATAGATCTCTCCCTGTTGGCTCTCCCTGGACTGAGCTCTGATATAGATCTCTCCCTGTTGGCTCTCCCTGGACTGAGCTCTGATATAGATCTCTCCCTGTTGGCTCTCCCTGGACTGAGCTCTGATATAGATCTCTCCCTGTTGGCTCTCCCTGGACTGAGCTCTGATATAGATCTCTCCCTGTTGGCTCTCCCTGGACTGAGCTCTGATATAGATCTCTCCCTGTTGGCTCTCCCTGGACTGAGCTCTGATATGATAGATCTCTCCCTGTTGGCTCTCCCTGGACTGAGCTTGGTCCCAGATATAGAAATCTCCCTGTTGGCTCTCCTGGACTGAGCTCTGTCCCTGATATAGAAATCCCTGTTGGCTCTCCTTGGACTGAGCTCTGTCTGATATAGAAATCTCCCTGTTTGCTCCCAAAGGACTGACTTTATAAGTTGGTTCTCTCCCTATATGAGATAAAATGGAATCTCTGTCCCTCTATCTCTGGCTCATCTATGAATCAAGCTTTTCCCTAGAAGCAGCTTCAATGTCATTGGATTTTGGAATTATCCCCCTCCCCCACTCTACTCCATTCTCCCCAACACAAATGGCTGACTGCTTCTCTCTCTCCACCCAGATATAGGAGGCATTCACCCCGCCCACTCATCACATGACCAATACCAGCCAATGAATGTGAAGGTGCCCCAAGCTGCAGCCCCTTCTTCCCACTCACTGATCACATGACCTCTCTCATTAACTATTTATACTGATCTATAGCTCCTCCCATTCACAGATTAACCCTTTAGTGTCATTCTCTTTTTGATGATTTATAAAATCTTGATCTAAGAAAACTGCCCCTCCCCCCATATCCATCTATTGACGGAGGAAATCATCTGGTTGTGTCTATTAGAAGAAGAAAAATGGAAACCGGTTAATTTACTAAGGCTCCTTTCACACAGGTTCCGTTCCGTATGTCCGTTACAGATGAAAAACGGACACCCATGTATTTCTATGGATGATCATCTGTTTACATCCGTTAATATCCGCATCCGTTTTTTACGGAAGAAAATCTATTTTTCAAATGGAAATTCTGTTAAAAAAAAATGGAACAGACGAAAGACGGATGGGCAAAAATGGAAAATGGATGAAAAAAAACAGATGTAAACGGATATGAGAAACAGAGTTTAAAAGTGAAGTCTTGATCCATTTAGCTCCAATTTTGAAAAAAAAAAAAACTCAACTGAACTGGTGTGAAAAATAAAAACACAGAACCCCTAAGGCTCCTTTCACACAGGCATTCCGTATGTCCGTTTTTTATCCATCCATTATCCGAGAAACAGACCCCCATGTATTTCTAGACTAGTGGATGTAAACGCATGATCATCTGTGTACATCCGTTAATGTCAGCAATTTTTTTTTGTTTTGAACAGAAGAAAACCCTATTTGTCTTCCATGTAAACAGATGTAAGTGGATAAAAAAAACAAATGTAAGGGGATGAAAAAACGGATGTAAACGCATGAAAGGGGATGAAAAAAATGGCTGTAATTGGATTTAAGTGGATAAAACAATTGGATGTAAGCACCTCAGTAAGGGGAAGGAAAAAAAAACAAATGGATGCAAATGGATGTAAGGGGATGCAAAAATGGATGTAAACGGATATGAAAAGGACACATCCGGTCCATTTTTGCATCAGTTTTTGAATCGGTAAGGATGTAAAAAAACTGATGAGAAAATTGATGTGAACTGATCGATTTTTTCTTTGAGCAAATGGAACTGAACTGATGAAAAAAACGACCCTAAAGGCTCTAAAGGCCGGCACCTCAGGAAGGCACATGGCGGGCACACAAATGGAACGCCCGCATGGAAGGACCCTAAAGGCTGACACCTCAGAGGAAGGCACATGGCGGGCACACAAATGGAACGCCCGCATGGATGGACCCTAAAGGCTGGCACCTCAGAGGAAGGCACATGGCGGGCACACAAATGGAACACCCGCATGGATGGACCCTAAAGGCCGGCACCTCAGAGGAAGGCACATGGCGGGCACACAAAATGGAACGCCCACGTAGAAGGACCCTAAAGGCTGGCACCTCAGAGGAAGGCACATGGCGGGCACACAAATGGAACGCCCGCATGGATGGACCCTAAAGGCTGGCACCTCAGAGGAAGGCACATGGCGGGCACACAAATGGAACGCCCGCATGGAAGGACCCTAAAGGCTGGCACCTCAGAGGAAGGCACATGGCGGGCACACAAATGGAACGCCCGCATGAAGGACCCTAAAGGCTGGCACCTCAGAGGAAGGCACATGGCGGGCACACAAATGGAAAAGGCCCACCTGGAAGGACCCTAAAGGCCGGCACCTCAGAGGAAGGCACATGGCGGGCACAAAAATGGAACGCCCGCATGGACGGACCCTAAAGGCCGGCACCTCAGAGGAAGGCACATGGCGGGCACACAAATGGAACACCCGCATGGATGGACCCTAAAGGCTGGCACCTCAGAGGAAGGCACATGGTGGGCACACAAATGGAACACCCAGAGGAAGCATGGATGGACCCTAAATGCCGGCACCTCAGAGGAAGGCACATGGCGGGCACACAAATGGAACGCCCATGTAGAAGGACCCTAAAGGCCAGCACCTCAGAGGAAGGCACATGGCGGGCACACAAATGGAACGCCCCCACGTAAAGGACCCTAAAGGCCGGCACCTCAGAGGAAGGCACATGGCAGGCACACAAATGACCATCAATGTCAGACTTTATCATCGCACTCCCCCCAGAGGAAGACACAAATGGCGGATTTACAAACAAGAGGAAATCGTTCACCTGGACCCAAAAAGCCGGCACCTCAGAGGAAGGCACATTTTTTTTAGGCATTTTCACATTGGAACGTTTTCCCGTGTTTGGACCCTTTTTTAGCGTTTTTTTTTCCCCCAAAAAACATGGTTGGTCAAAAAAAATCCCGACCAAAAAAAAATGCCCACAAATGGAACAAAGGTTTGCACCTCAGAGGAAGGCACATGGCGTGCACAGCATTGGACACCCATTTTTACAGGACTAAAAAAAACACCTCTAGAAACCCACATGGCTGGCACACAAATGGAACACCCGCATTCCAGTCCCTAAAGTGTGGACAGGACACATAGGAAAACATGCCGGGGGACCCTACTGGCACACCTCAGAGGAAGGCACATGGGTGGGCACACAAATGGAACGCCCGCGTAGAAGGACCCTAAAGGCCACACCTCAGAGGAAGGCACATGGCGGGCACACAAATGGAACGCCCTGCATGGTAGAAGGACCCTAAAGGGTGGTGTCAAAGAAGGCACATGGCGGGCAACAAATGGAAGGCCGGACCCTCCCCTAAAACGCAGCAGCACATGGCGGGCACAGAAATGGAACGTGTGGAAGGACATAGTCAGATCATGGCACACAAAATGGAACGCCCACGAGAAGGACCCTAAAGGCTGGTGCATTTCAGAGGAAGGCACATGGCGGGCACACAAATGGAACACCTGCATATGGGGTGGCACCTGGAAGGCACATGGCGGGCACACAAATGGGCCTGCCTTTCATGATGGACCCTAAAGATTGTAGCCTCAGAGGAAGGCACATGGCGGGCACACAAATGAGTCCACCCGTGATACTTTTTTTTTTTTGCACTAACCTCAGAGGAAGGCAAGATTTCGGGGGCACACCCTTCAAGGGAAACCAGTAGAAGGACCCTAAAGGCCGGCCAAATAGTAGTGGCACATGGGCACCATTGAAGAAGGGAACACCCGCACTCCCCGAAAGGCTGGCAAATTCAGAAAAAGGCACATTGTATGTTAGTGCAAATAAAAAAAGTATCCCGGACAGGACCAAAGGCTGTTTTAGAGATTAGGCACATGTGCAAGTCATAGGAAACACAACCACATGCACCCTCTCCAAGCTGGCACCTAATTCCAGGCAGAGTTTTCAGCTGTGGTGTGTTGCAGAGCGGCCCTAAAACTTCAGAAGGAGGCCTGGGGTTTAGGAGGTCGGCACTTAAATGGAAACTTCACCTAAAACAAACAATAAGAAATGTACATTTTCTGCCGGTACAAAAAAACGTGCATTTAATGTGGCACCTCTGCAGGAAGGCACATGGAAAGCATTGCACCGGCAGCTCAGTACATCACATGGGGGTTTACATGCAGGCTCCTGCACACCCCTCAGAATACCTGGCTTGAAATGGATGGCCAGCACAGGGGGTGTGACCCTAAATGATGTGTGGAAGGAACATAGGGAAACACATGGGGGGGGTTGTACGGCCCATGTAGAAAACCCTAAAGGGTGGCAGGGGAAGGCACATGGTGGGCACACAAATGGAACATAAGGTGGTGCAGGTAGGGTGGTGCAGGCAGGGTGTACAGGGATTAGGGTGGTGTGGGGGAACATGGGGGGTACGGGGGTGTACAAATATGGGGCGGGTAGGGTGGGGCTTAGGGCAGGGATGTAAAAATGGTACAGGTGATTTTGTGCAGGCGTGGGTTGTACAGGGTGTATGGTGTAAAGAGTGTAAAAAGCGCTGTTTTCCAAAAAAAATGTTTGGTACAGGGAAAACAACATCCATCCTTTAGCAGCAGGTTGTGGGCAGGCCAGTGTTGTTTCAGGGGGTGGTGGGTATGTTACAGTGGCCATGTCCCCAGAAACGCACTAATCTGTGTATTTTGCCAGCAATAAAGGAAAATGCTTATATT
>CATNWA010002845.1:0-7500 GCA_951230385.1 Staurois parvus | reverse complement strand
ATGCCAGGATAGCACCAAACCCCCCCCCCCCCCCCCCCCCATGACCCCTTTTTGGAAAGTAGACACCTCAAGGAATTTTAAAAGAGGAATGATGATTATTTTCCGGATCTCATTTTTTCACACAAGGTTTTGAAATATAAAAAAAGAAAGAAAAAAAAATATGTTTTTGGTTTTTTTTCTTCATTTTCCAAAAATGTATGTTTAATTCTACCTCAGGGAATGCAAATGTCCCCTATAAGTTCAATGGGCATTTTGATATATTCTTTTTTTGAGAAATCTGGGATCTATCAGACTCTAGATCTCGCCTTGTCCTTACATTCTCTAATCTCACTAAGATCGCTGTGATCAGATGCTTTCCCCATTTACAAATGGCGCTGTTTATATCCTGAGAAACTGAATATTGTCTTTTATTGGTATTTATATTTTTTTTTATTGGATTTTATAAAGTTAATGCACTATATGAGTTTCCCTTTTTCTTGAGGTTCACATTTCCTTTGGGAGCCAATAGGAGGGCTCGTTATTAAAGATCCGGAGATTTTCCATATTGGAATCAGAGATTGGAATGACTTTTACTTTTGGACACGAGTGACTTTATCTATTATTATTGATTATATTCCTATCTCTTCAGGGAAGCCTACCCCGCCCTCTGCTAATACTGGTATCCTCTACGCTTCCAACCACTCCATCCCCCACAGTTTTACCTATTGTACCCCTCACCCCTCCCTCCTAGATTGTAAGCTCCCAGGATCAGGCCCTCAACTCCCTCTTGTATTGAACTGTATTGTTACTGTATTGTCTCCCGTTATATTGTAAAGCGCTGAGCAAACCGTTGGCGCCAAAATCCTGTATAATAATAAAAATAATATATATTTTTGATATAATTTTTGGGTCATTGTATGATATTTTACTTTTTTCACATTCTATATCTGTATGGTAATACGTTTCTGTATATTGGGGGGTACTATTAAGATAAAAAAAAGTATTCTGCGACATGTCTTTGCTAAAAAAAATCTCAATACGTGTAAATTTATTGGTTTACGTGAAAGTTATAGCATTTACAAATGGCGGTGTATATACTGGACATTTTTTTTTTTGTATACTAATAGTGGAGGCAATTAGCGACTTATGGAGGCGATCAGCGACTTATAGCGGGACTGCGGCAGACATTCTGACACCTGGGGGGGGGAACTGACTTGGGGTCACTGACATCCCCAGTGACATCAATACAGTGATCAGTGCAAAAAAAAACACTGACACTGTACTATTGGCACTTGGGAGGAAGGGGTTAACATTTGGAGACAATCAAAGGGTTAACTGTGTGAGGGGGAGTATTTTACTAGGGGGGGGTGTACTTCACAGTAACACACTGATCTGGAAAGCTGTGCTCAGTGATCTGGAACAGTGTGCTCAAACTGACAGGGAGGAGAGCTGCAGTGTAAACACTGCAGCCGTGCTCCTGTCAGTGATTGCGGGTAATGGCCAGGCTCTGGCTGGTAATCAGCGGCACGTTTAGGGCAGTCGTGTGCTTTGCGTGCCCCCCTACCCGAAATGCAAAATCACGCATTTATAAGTGATTTTGCGCAGTGGTGCCGCCCTGCCGCAGTGCATGTACTGTGGTTGGTGGGCAACTGGCTACTATCCCTAGAACGAGAATCTCCCAAGATGAAATTAGGACGGCTCTAATGAACACAGCGGGGGGGGGGGGGGGGGCAACGAGCCCGGGCCCTGATGGTGATACGGTGGGATACTATAAAAAAGGTAAAGAGTTATTGGTCCCTAAACGTTGTAGATATATGAATGCTTTGGGAGAAGGAAAATGAGAGGAGAATCATTGCACACACATATAACAATCATTCTCAAGGAAGGGAAAGATAGCTCACAATGTAATAGCTATAGACCCATATCATTACTAAATACTGATGCCAAATTGTTCGCAAAAGTATTAGCTACCAGGTTGAAGGAACTGATGACGGAATGGGTACATTTAGACCAGGTAGGTTTTGTCCCAGGTAGGGAAGGAAGAGATAACGGTTTTGAGGACATTACTCCTTCTACAAAAAGCAAAGAGAGGTAGACAATCGACAACAATCCTGTCAATAGACACAGAAAAAGCCTTTGATAGGGTAGACTGGGGGTTTATGTGAAATACATTGGAGGTGCTGGGAATAGAGGAACAAATTATGAAGTGGATAAAAGGGCTTTATAACAGTCCTTCAGCAGCAGTGAAGGTTGACAGGACCCTGTCTGGGACTTTTGAAATGCAAAATGGAACTAGACAGGGATGCCCACTATCCCCGCTATTGTTGTATTATCCCTGGAACCTCTTCTGGCAGTGGTAAGAAAGAATATAGATATTACAGGAATTAAGATAGGAGAGGTGGAACATAAGGTAGCTGCATATGCAGACGGCATGCTGTTTTATATAGTGAACCCTAGGGTGGCACTACCTAACTTAATGGCACTTAACAGTGTGGAAACAGTATGGAGAGTTATCTAATTTAAAAATAAATCCTACAAAATCTGAGATTTTGAATATAACCTGTGGACGCGCAAAGGAAGAACTTACAAAAAAAAATTCCATTTGCATGGAGGGAAAGAGATTTAAATTATTTAGGAATACAATTAACTCCTGTAACAAAGGACCTATACCAGGTTAATTATATCCACTAATAAATGAAATTAAAGAAGAGCTGACAAGACTCTCAGGAGGGTGGGCTTCATGGATTGGGCGGATAGATCTGGTTAAGTCCCTATAAACTTACTCGGATCATTTTTTAGGATAATAAAAAATTGATATTGAGGTTTATATGGGCTAACAAGAAACCCAAGAATTAAGTATGAAACCATATGCTATCAGAAAGAGAATGGAGGACTACATTTGCCAGATATGAGAGAAAGTATTATTTGTTGGTGTTATTATCACGGGTGGTGGATTGGACACATAATTCACAAGAAAGAAGGTGGGATAAACTGGAGGGCATATTAAGTGAACACAGTTGGAGAGGATCATATGGATCCCACGAGAGTTTTGAGCATTGGATGAAAATAGTAGCACATTGACACGGGAAGTATTGAGAGTCTGGGATGGTTTACACAAGTTTATGGGATGGAAATATAATTCATTACTGTTGCCGTTGATGGACACCAAATTTTTTCCTCCGGGGAGGGGAAACATTTTGGGGAAAATGGTTTTAAAGATAGAAATGCACATTTGGGAGATATAATAGACAAAGGGAAGTTGTGCGCTTTACAATAATTAAAGAATAAAAGGATTTGATTTTGTCTTAGATGAACTGAGATATTGCCAATTGGGGCATTTTGTCTCAACGAGGTAACAAAACATGAGCACGGTGGAAATGAACTATAAATGTATGGCTAGATGGTATATCACACCGAGTAAAAGCACATAAACAACAGGTTGAGATTTCACCTTTATGTTGGAGAGGTTGTGAGGGAAAGGGCACGATGGCTCATATATGGTGGGAATGTCCAGATATACAAGAATATTGGAAGGAAGTATTACAATATATTCAGGAAATAAGTGGGATTACTATACAGAGAGATCCGTTTGATGTGTTTATTTTATAAATTTGAATCTTTGATTAATCTACGTAAGAACAGGGTACTATACCATCTAGTTAGTGCGGCTAAGGACCTGATTCCCAAATTGTGGCTTGCCCCTGATCCACCAAGTATGAATGATTGGGTAAATAGAGTAGATAACATTTATAGGATGGAGGAGTTGTGTCATATTGAAGAGGACAAAATGGAAAAGTTATGAAAACATGGAGTAAGTGGTTGGCCTTTTAAACAACTAAAAGATATTTGAACAGCTTGGAATATAAGTAAATGAGTACTGGGGGGAGCTTTTAAGGATGGCCCACAGAGAAAAAAAGGGATAGTAGGAAGGGGAATACAGATATAGACTGATAACGATGATAAGGTTGGAAAAGCGGTGTGGTTTTAGGGAAATAGGGGAGAGAGAGGAGGGATGAGGGGGGGGAAACCTTTCCCAAAAATTTTGGCCTCATCGGGCATCTTGTTAAACACAAAATTCAGGCTAAAATTTCCAAAAAAGGGCATAATAAATTATTTAAAAGGGGAAAAAAGTTCATAGTTTTGGTTTTTAAAAAACCCAAACTCCAAAAATTAAAACTATTCATTAAATAGAGAGAGCCCAAAACGGGGCCCCAAAACTTGGCTTTCTACCCGCCCCAAAGAAACGGGACGGGACCGGGGGCCGTAAAGGGGGGAGCTCCCACACCCCGGAAAATCGAACCCGGGATGGCCCCGAAAAAACCTAAAAACCCGGGGAGATTTAAGCCCTGTGCAAGAAATGTACTAGGGGGCCCCTGAGCCCCCAAAAAAAGGACCATTTCCTGAAACAGTGCCCCAAGAAACTCCCGTGACGATCGCGGCGTCAGATTTCCCACCCTTCTCCCCAAAACCTTTACCGAAGGACTACCAATCTAAAACTGTGCTTCACTGCGTAACATCCCACGCTAAAAACCCTGCACCCCTCCCAAAAATTTTTCCACCCAAAAACACCACAATCAAAGGACCCCCCAGCCTGGGGGATTGTTACGGGGTCGGGTTAATTACCAAAAAAACCTTGCCAGAACAATCGCTCTCAGGGGGGACAAAAATGTTGGGTCTATTAGCGGGAAAATTTTTGGGCATTTGCGTGACGGGTTTTTTAAAAACACGTGACGCGGGGTTTTTAGATTGGTAGCCCTTTTGGGGCCAAATTTGGTGAAAAGGGGCGGGGGGTCTAAACACCACATCGTCACATATTGGTTTTCAGCGGGGGGGGATTTAAAAACCAAAAAAAGCGGGCCCTTTGGGGCCCTTAAAATTCCCTTCACTTTTAAACCCAGACAAAAGACCATTTTCCCCCAACAAGAGGGGGGGGGATTCCCGGGGGAAGATACAAAGGGAGGACCTTTAAGAAAAAAGGGATGCCCGCACCCATCCTGTTGCACAATTGCAACCCTTCCCCCTCATGGAATGCATGGAGGGGAACTCCCAATTTCCCCCCTTTGACGCCCCAAAACTTTTTGCTGCTGGTTCGGCGGATAAAGGGCATAATACTTTTTCCCCAAAGGGGGTTTCCCCTTTGGGGGCCCGGGTAAAAACTGCTTGGGAGAACCGGGGTTCCCTTTCAAAAGGGGGTGGGTTTCCCCCAAACACGGGTGTCCCCAACCAAGGGATTTCCCAGGGGGGGAAACCATTGGGCGGGCCAAACCCAATACAGGGAAAGGGCCAGGGGTGCCCCCCTTTTCCCCAAAACACTTCGGGTTTCAGGGGTTCATATCAAAAATTTTGAAAGAAATTTTCTTGTCGGGGTAAATGGAGAAAATTTCCCTCTCCAACTCCTTCCTAAAGGCCCCGGGGCCACACTGACTTGAAGGTAGGGGTCCCCTGTTGCCCGGAAAGGGGACGGGAAAATTTTCGGGAAAACTCGCCTTCAGTGTGCCCTAGGGGCCCCCTTTAAACCGGGGTTTGAACAGTCCTCTTTACCTGCTAAAACCGGGAAAAAAACCTTTTCCCCCATCATTTCCGGGCTCCCTTGGTACCCACATTTACGAGCCATGTTAGGTGCACCCACCCCTTTTAACCGTACCATTCCCCAAGACTGAAGTAACCGGGCTTTTTTGGCCGGGGAATGGGCCCCCGGGCCATAACTGCCTTGGTCCCCCCCCATTTAAAAACCCTTTTGATTCTATTCCTACCGGGGTTCCCATCCCTGAACCACCACTTTGCCCCTCTCCCCTTCCATTCTCAATGCGACGGGCACCATTTTTCCGACAAGTGACGGGGGGGTTCCAATTTGCTTGCCCACGGGGGCCAAACACCGCAAGGCCCCAAAAGGGGGCAACTGCACACATTTCCCAAATCCACATTGTAGGTCTTTTCCCTGACCCCTGGGGGGGTTTTGGGTGCGTTCTCAACTCCAACTATTTTCCCCCAACAAATTCAGGCAACCCACAGGGGTTAAAGGGTTGGGTTAAACAGGGGGCACCTCCCGGATCTTCTTTAAACCTTTGGCTCCGGGGCTTTGGGGTTGGGCCCAAAACCCAAAATTGGCGCTCAGTTTTCCAAGGTCCCCAAAACCCCCGGGGGCCCCGATCCTTTGGGGACCGGGGACTACCGGGACCCAAACCCCCGCGGGCCCCTCGGGACCCCTTTGCTGCATATTCCCTTGTCTTTTTGGGCCCATTAAAGCTGCACCCCCTTTGGGGAATGAGGGGGGCCGAAAGGCATAATTTAAAGGTTTCCCCCCTCCTTCCAAAACTCAGGGAAAACCCCGGGGACCCCTCCCGGGGTTTTTCCCTAACCCAGCCCAACCTCTACCATGGGCCTTCCCAGAAACTTTTTTCCCTAAAGGGAAAAGGAAAAGGTGATTGGGGGCTGAAAAACCCACTCCCCTCTGACCGGGCTATCAACCCAAAACCCCCTCGCACTTTAAAATCCCGGTTCTGTCACTCCCTATAAACAACATGGGTCTGCCTGGTATTTGGGGAGGAATCTAAGCCAGAACATTGGGTTTCTACCCTCCCTAGCTTCAGTTTTTTCCCACACATTTTTTGGGCGGGGGCTAGATCGGGTACATCTTTCAGTCTCCTACCCCCTGCGGGAAAAGACCATTCTTTCCCAACTTCCCTGTAAAAGCCTTTTTTATCTTTCTCAGCGGGGAACTCACAGCTAGCCTGTTTGAAAATGCAAACTTTTGGTAAATTCCCCAGTGGGCCCCTTTGGCCGGGGGGCTACAATACCAACCATTTGTCCATACCAGACAAAACAACGCGGGGGTTTTTATAAAGGGTAAAAATTTTTTTGGCCCGGGAGCAAGGAAAAGGCCAAATCCAAACCAACCCTTTGTCGCACCCAAAATTGTACCTCTCCCCAAATTCCCCGCACGAGGGGACCCCCAAAATAAAAAATGCATCATCATTTTTCTTTAAAACCTTTAAACTTATCAAAAATCCCATCATCTTTACATCATCATTAAAAACCCTTTACATTGTAATATCAATGACACATTAGTTCATTACCTCCCCATGCAAGGGGAACCCCTTCCTTCTCCAGCTAAGGGAAAATCCTTTTAACCCCAAATTATTCCCACCCCCCCCTCTCCACCACGGGTTTTGTCCAAACTTTAAACCCCAACTCGCACCAGAAACCTTGGCAATCCAAAAATTTCGGGGGGCCTTTCCCGGGGATTTTTGGGCGGGGGCATAAAACACAAGGGGGCCCCAAATCGGCCCCCCAACCCAAAAACCCCGGTGGGGGGAAATTTCATCCCAACCCCCACCCCCCCTCACCCCCCTTCCCAAAGCCCCCCAATCAATGAATACTTTTGCAAATTTAATGCTTTAACAGGTTCCCCCCACGCCTTGGGGGAAAGGGGAATTTTTCCCAAGGTAAAGGTTCCTTTCTCAATCACCCTTTGGATCGGGGGTGATTTCCCTGCTTCATATCAGGGAAAAAATTAAAGAC
>CATNWA010002844.1:0-21321 GCA_951230385.1 Staurois parvus | reverse complement strand
GTAACGTTTCTGTGGCCCTAAGTAATGATTCTGTGTCCCTCAGTAACAATTCTGTGTCTGTCCCTAAGTAACAATTCTGTGTCTGTCCCTGAGTAACAATTCTGTGTCTCTAAGTAACGTTTCTGTGGCCCTAAGTAACAGTTCTGTGGCCCTCAGTAACAATTCTGTGTCCCTCAGTAACAATTCTGTGTCTGTCCCTAAGTAACAATTCTGTGGCCCTAAGTAACGTTTCTGTGGCCCTAAGTAAACAGTTCTGTGGCCCTCAGTAACAATTCTGTGTCCCTCAGTAACAATTCTGTTTCTGTCCCTATGTAACAATTCTGTGGCCCTAAGTAACGTTTCTGTGGCCCTAAGTAACGTTTCTGTGGCCCTAAGTAACGTTTCTGTGGCCCTAAGTAACGGTTCTGTGTCCCTCAGTAACAATTCTGTATCCCTCAGTAACAATTCTGTGTCTGTCCCTGAGTAACAATTCTGTGTCCCTAAGTAACGTTTCTGTGGCCCTAAGTAACGGTTCTGTGGCCCTCAGTAACAAATCTGTGTCCCTCAGTAACAATTCTGTGTCTGTCCCTAAGTAACAATTCTGTGGCCCTAAGTAACGTTTCTGTTGCCCTAAGTAACGTTTCTGTGGCCCTAAGTAACGTTTCTGTGGCCCTAAGTAACGTTTCTGTGGCCCTAAGTAACAGTTCTGTGGCCCTCAGTAACAATTCTGTGTCCCTCAGTAACAATTCTGTGTCTGTCCCTGAGTAACAATTCTGTGTCCCTAAGTAACGTTTCTGTGGCCCTAAGTAACGTTTCTGTGGCCCTAAGTAACATTTCTGTGGCCCTAAGTAACGATTCTGTGGCCCTAAGTAACGTTTCTGTGTCCCTAAGTAACGTTTCTGTGTCCCTAAGTAAAGTTTCTGTGGCCCTAAGTAACGTTTCTGTGTCCCTAAGTAATGTTTCTGTGGCCCTAAGTAACGTTTCTGTGTCCCTAACTAACGTTTCTGTGTCCCTAAGTAACGTTTCTGTGTCCCTAACTCTCTCCCTGAATACAGCCAGGTCTGCCTCTGTTGAATGACTGGAGGCAAATGGAGAATTCTAAAATGGCCGCCATTTTATAGCTCCACCATTACACAGTGCTGGCTGGCTGGCTGCTGATTGGCTAATGCAATCACATGTCATGAATGAATGCATTATGGGTCAGCGCGCCTTGTCTGCGCGCCTTCCCAGACATCCCCGCTCCGTCGCCGCACATGTCGCCGCCATTTTAGGAAAAATTTCGATTTGCGCATCCGAAGTCTGCTTATTTTCGGATTCGGCGCGAAATTTTCCTAATATTCGAAACGAATTCCACTTCGCCTACTTCGATTCGCTCATCTCTAGCTAGCAGCTAGTAGAAATCAATGGCAAGCTGAAATACACCACAGCTGTATGTATATTAATGCACATCTAGTACTAGTGTATAGGGATGAATGTGTACAGGGACATATTCCCATTAATGCATACTGTGTTCAGGGCATACATCCCTGTACTCATGCATTACTGAAAGCAAGTACGTCTTGGGATATGTTTCAGTATATGCAAATGGATGCTGTGTATTTTAGCTTGTGATTGATTTCTACTAGCTGTAAGCAAGTCCTATGACTCGCTGGCACCACAGCATGCATAGTTTCGACACTGTACAGTTCTAAATGCCACTGTGCATGAGCCCTTAGAGTTTTACTGCAGTAGCAGCAACAGTAACCTCTACCGTCCCCAGAAAAAAGATCCCTCCAGCAATAAAGACTCCCTCCAGGAACAATAGAGCCTCCAGCAATAAAGACCCCCTCCAGATACAATAGATTCTCCAGTAATAACAATTAATACCCAACAACAAAATTGGACCTCATAACACTAACAATAGCATTTTCCAGCGGCAACAAAATAGCCCCTCAGAAGGAATGATAGATCCCTATTCCCTTCTATCCTATGCATGATTTGCAACCATTAAATTAAAAAAACTCAGCCAGGAGGAGTCAAGACCCTACCAGTGGGCACAGGCAGCTGAGCTCTCCCATTCCATGCAGCCTGCTACTGATGTGAAAGGCAGAGATACAGAGAGGCAGAGTACCGGCGCAAATCACTCCTCCAGGTACTGTCAGGAGTGCTGCAGGCACCAGCAGGAACTACAGATGCAGTGTTGGCACATGCAGCTGCCTGCTTACACCAAGGCTGGAACAGCAGCAGTCCGCACAGCTCAATTGAAAATGCTAAACCTGGAAGACCAGGCATATGTATCAACAGCAACGAGGAAGCTCACAGATCTTGCATAGCTGGAGAAGTGGATTACTGCAGATCTTGGTTATGATTGAAAGTCCATGATCACTGTTATTCATATAAACTCTGCTGATGTTAAATAACCTATTATACTGTATCTATATGGTTTTCTTATAAAATGCTTTTTGGGTAAAGTAGCAGCTATCAAAATGAATATACTGCTTAAAATTATTTAGCTGTTCTGAACACTTCATTATTTTAGATTTTAAAACCTTTTTTGATAACATTTCAGTCTGAGATTAATACATTTATATGGTCCAGTAGAACAGCCAGATTTTCTTTGTAACATTGTATAGTGCTCTCGACTGTTGAGCTGGGTTTACCACACTTTTGGATTTATTATTTAGCCTCTAGGCTCGCACAAATTGCCCAAAAGGAATATAGCACATTGCGCGGTCATGCCGTGCTGTACATAAATTAAATTTATGTCCTTTTTTCCTCACAAATAGAGTTTTCTTTCAGTGGGATTGATCACCTCTGTGGTTTTTATTTTTTGTGCTACAAACAAAAAGACCTACAATTTTGAAAAAAAACAAAAAAACTATATTTTTTACACTTTGCTATAAAGTATACCCAATGAAATTTTTTTAAAAAAAATTTAGGCCAAAATGTATTCTGCTACATGTCAGGGGTTAACATCTGGGGCGATCAAAGGGTTAACTGTGTGCTGTGTGTGTTTTACTGTGTGCTGTGTTAAAACACAGCACACAGTAAAACACACACAGCACAAACTAGGGAGATACAAATCAGCATTTCCATGCTGACAGGACAGAGACCTGTGTTTACACACAGGTTTTCTCCCTGCCAGCTTTTCCTGACGGCCGCTAAGTACTGGCCAGGAATAGCTGGCCGTGACCCGGTGATTGATATCTCTAGCCGCCAATAGCGGCGTGGGTAGGGCAGCGTGCCGGAAATGCAAATCACACATATATATATATATATATATATATTATATATATATATATATATAATGTGATTTTGCACAGTCCTGCTACCCTTTTAGTAGTTCTTCTGTTATAGGGCGAGCGGACATTAATAAGGGAGTTAGACTTTAAATTTGCACGTAGAAAACAATTGTTTTCTAGGAGTCCTTTCATTGACCTGCTTATATCTAGGTCAGAAAAATGCAGGTTACTTATGAACAAGTCCCCACTTTCATGTATGTCCATTCCCAGGTTGTCCAGGCAAGGGCTCACATCAGCAGTTGCATTATAACCCCTCCTTTTTTGTTCACCCCTTTTACTGGCTCCAGTGTAAGTCATACATCAGTGACAGCATGGGGTGAGTGTATACTGTCTAAGCATGCTGTTGACTTTCAAATGAAAATTGCTTTCTCTGACCCATGGAAGCTAATGGAGGGCAGTCTGTGTACTATTAGTTTCAATGGAGGGCATGTGAGACATCAGAGGTCCTAATTTGTCATCAAAGAAAACCTATCATAACATTCTATCACATAGGGTACTTTAGTTTTAGTGAAAAAATAAAAAGTGTCAAAAATTATTACATGCAAGCACTTTGAAACTACCGAAAAATATTTTGCCCCATCCCGCCCCCTCCCAACGTATGCGAATGTACAAAAGTAGACACACCTGTCAAGGCATCTACTTATGAAAATGTTGCTTGTACTACTATGTTACATATTGCTGCACACTCAGGAATGAGAGCAATAATAGGCCCATTATTCACAATTTACACTAAACTGGTGACATGTAGGACCCAATATTTAACCATGCCCACTTTTCGCCATGCGTGCCACATCTTCTTTTCCTGTGTCTAGAACCCAACGTTTGATCCTGCACACAGGTCCACTGATTTCATAAAACGCCCCTGACACACTGCCATACACTCTGCACTAATCTGCCTACACATACTACCCACCGCCACACAGTCCGCACTCCTCTCCCTGCACATATCCACCATCATACAGTCCGCACTCCTCTCCCTGCACATACTACCCACTGCCATACACTCCGCACTCCTCTCCCTGCACATACTATTCACCGCCATACACTCTGAACTCCTCTCCCTGCACATACTACCCACCTCTGTACACTCTGCACTCCTCTCCTGCAAATATAACCCACCGCCATATACTGCGCACTCCTCTCTCTGCACATACTATTCCCCGCTATACACCCCGCACTCCTCTCCCTGCACATACTACCCACCTCTGTACACTCTGCACTCCTCTCCTGCAAATATTACCCACCGCCGTACACTCCGTACTCCTCTCCCTGAACATACTATCCACTGCCATACACTCCGCACTCCTCTCCCAACACATACTATTCACCTCCATACACTCCGCACTCTTCTCCATGCACATACTACCCACTGCCACACACTTCGCACTCCTCTCCCTGCATATAATACCCACCGCCATACACTCCGAATGCCTCTCCCAGCACATACCATTCACCTCCATACACTCCGCACTACTCTCCCTGCATATACTATCCACCGCCATACACTTCTCTCCCTGAACATAGTATCCACCACCATACACTCTGCACTGCTCTCCCAGCACATACCATTCACCTCCATACACTCCGCACTACTCTCCCTGCATATACTATCCACCGCCATACACTTCTCTCCCTGAACATAGTATCCACCACCATACACTCTGCACTGCTCTCCCAGCACATACTATTCACCTCCATACACTCCGCATTCCTGTCCCTGCAAATACTACCCACTGCCACACACTCCGCACTACTCTCCCTGCATATACTACCCACCGTCATACATTCCTCTCCTGCAAATACTACCCACCGCCATACACTTCTCTCCCTGAACATACTGCCAACTGCCACACACTCCGCACTCCTCTCCCTGCATATACTACCCACCACCATACACTCCGCACTCATCTCCCTGCACATACTATTCACTACTGTACACTCCGCACTCCTCTCCTGCACATACTACCCACCACCACACTCCGTACTCCTCTCCCTGCATCTACTACCCACCGCCATACACTCCACACTCCTCTCCTGCATATACTACCCACCGCCATATACTCCACACTCATCTCCCTGCACATACTATTCACCACTGTACACTCCGCACTCCTCTCCTGCACATACTACCCACCACCACACTCCGCACTCCTCTCCCTGCATCTACTACCCACCGCCATACACTCCACACTCCTCTCCTGCATATACTACCCACCGCCATATACTCCACACTCCTCTCCTGCAACAAATACTACCCACCGCCATACACTCCACACTCCTCTCCTGCATATACTACCCACCGCCATATACTCCACACTCCTCTCCTGCAACAAATACTACCCACCGCCATACACTCCACACTCCTCTCCTGCATATACTACCCACCGCCATATACTCCGCACTCATCTCCCTGCACATACTATTCACCACTGTACACTCCGCACTCCTCTCCTGCACATACTACCCACCCACCACACTCCGCACTCCTCTCCCTGCATCTATTACCCACCGCCATACACTCCACACTCCTCTCCTGCATATAATACCCACCGCCATATACTCCGCACTCCTCTCCTGCAACAAATACTACCCACCGCCATACACTTCTCTCCCTGAACATACTATCCACCACCATACACTCCGCACTGCTCTCCCAGCACATACTATTCACCTCCATACACTCCGCACTCCTCTCCCTGCAAATACTACCCACTGCCACACACTCTGCACTCCTCTCCCTGCATATACTACCCACCGCCATGCACTCTGCACACCTCTCCTGCTAATACTACCCACCGCCATACACTTCTCTCCGTGAACATACTATCCACCGCTATACACTTTGAACTCCTCTCCCAACACATACTATTCACCTCCATACACTTCGCACTCCTCTCCCTGCAAATACTACCCACCGCTATACACTGCGCACTCCTCTCCCTGCACATCCTATTCACCGATGTACATTCCTCTCCCTGCACATACTACCCACTGCCACACACTCCGCACTCCTCTCCCTGCATATACTACCCACTGCCACACACTCCGCACTCCTCTCCCTGCATATACTACCCACCGCCATACACTCCGCACTTCTCTCCTGCAAATACTATCCCCCGCCATACACTTCTCTCCCTGAACATACTCCCTGCATATACTACCCACCACCATACACTTCGCACTCATCTCCCTGCACATACGATTCACCACTGTACACTCCGCACTCCTCTCCTGCAAATACTATCCACCGCCATACACTTCTCTCCCTGAACATACTATCCACCGCCATACACTCCGGACCCCTCTCCCAGCACATGCTATTCACCTTCATATACTCTGCACTCCTCTCCCTGCATATACTACCCACCGCCATACACTCTGCACTCCTCTCCCTGCACATACTGTTCACCGGTGTACACTGCGCACTCCTCTCCTGCACATACTACCCACCACCACACACACTGCACATACTACCCACTGCCACACACTCCGCACTCCTCTCCCTGCATATACTTCCCACCGCCATACACTTCACACTCCTCTCCCTGCACATACTACCCATCGCCATACACTCCTCTCCCTGCCCATACTATTCACCTCTCTTCAGTGGTGTATTTAGGTTTTGTTCTGCCATAGGCAACACAAAAATCAGACCCCACTCCCCGCCCACCGACCCTCACTGCGCTCACCCCTGCTAGAGAAGTAAGAATGCTCAAGAAGTACCAATTTTTGGATATGTGGCTCCCCAAAAGAAATCTCATTTGGCTTTGATCCCTGCTCAGCACACAGTCTACTCTCTCTCACAGATCAACATTCTGTGTTAGGAAAAGTGGGCTGACTGTACATGTTCAGCTGCTCATTTCTGTGCTCCTCCATTTCCATCCTGCAAACCCCCAGCAGCACTCAGCACACCACAGCCAGCCAGCATCATCACCCTCCCTTAGGCTGGGCTCCCTCTCCCCTCCACAGACAGCACCCATCCCTCTGCTCTGCTCTCCTCAAATCCCTGCACAATTGACAGATTCTAATAAGTTCCGCTCCCAGGCAGCACTCGCAGATCAGCACTCCTCCTATCTCTCTGCCCCCCAGATCCAGCCGCTCAGTGATCGTGATTCCTGGGTATGTGGCAGGATAAAAGAGAAGAGGGGAGGGGTTGGCTAAGGCTAATGTCAAACGGGCGGAGAGGGTCTAGCTGGGCTAAGCAGCCCACACATCGTGGCACAGCATCTGCCAGTGATTTCGCCCGGGGAGTAGGACACTATACACCTTCTCCACCCGTCCTTCAGCAGCCTCTCACGGATCGGATCCATTCCCATGTAGGAAGCGGGGACTTGGAAGCCTAGATAAAGGCTCCTGTGTGTCACTCCTGCCAGGGGTGTGGGGGAGGGGTGGCGCCGCCCACCTAAAAAATGCCGCCCTAGGCAAATGCCTTGTTTGCCTCATGGCAAATACGCCCCTGTACACTCCCTACTCCTCTCCTGCACATACTACCCACTGCCATATACTCAGCACTTCTCTCCCTGCACATACTTTTTAACGCTATACACTCTGCACTCCTCTTCCTTCACATACTACCACTTCGCACTGTACAGTCCCTGTTTAAAATTAATGCATTTTGCACTATGTAAGGTTTAACCTTACATAATGTCCTCTGCTCCAGTCACAAGCCATCTTGTCAGCACACAGCCTGCAAAACCTGAATGGGTCACAGTTGGATGAATGACAGTTTACTTTCCACTATTTACAAAACATGTTGAATTTAGCCAAACCAATTTCTGAAGTTTTGTGAATGGAGTAGAGGACAGAAAGGAGAGGGTACAGTTACTGCACCACAGGCAATTTAACCTCCCTAGCGGTCTAATGTCAGTATTTCTGTGCTCAAAGCGGTACTTTTTTGCATGGAAATATGTAGTTTTTTTTATTGTAGGCCTGTAATTTTTAGGAATAACTAACTGAAATCTGTCCGAACAAGAGTCTAGTAAATATCATGGGTATGTTAAAATTTGACACATGAAATCATAAATTATAATTTAATAAATCATAAAAAATATTAAAATAATAAATTTAATTCAATAATATAATAAAACCAAAAACACTGAAATTTGAAATATAGCGCCAAGTTCGCACATCACTAAGAAAAGTCGTAAAATCGTTTTCAGTGTCTGACGAATTTCCCCACTAATCATCACTCAATTCTGCAAGTAGTCCTAATTTACTATCGCTGTTCTCTAGCTGGTCTAAAACCGCTTTTGACCTAAAGGGACGCTTTTTGGACGCCATGGACATCTCAATTTCCAGGCAGAAAGAAAGACAGTAAATATGCAGGCAGGGCACAGGACAAAGCACTAGGGACAAAATGTATGTGAAATGGTTAGATACAGTAATGTTTTGCTATGTAATTTTAGTGTATTGAGTGCCACTTTTTGTCATTTTTAAATTTCCCGCCAGTTCCGTCCCCGTACGTCCTGCCGTCGTAGGGAACGGAACCCAGAAGACAGATGCCGACATCGGCCAGAGGACGTTGCAGGGGACACTGCAGGAAGGACATCGCGGGACCACAGGACAAGATAAGTGAAGAGGAGATCCCGACGCACCGCTGCAGGGTATTCCAGAGTGTAGCTCGGGGTTACTGCTTGTGGTGCTGAAAATTTACCCTGAGCTACACTCGGGAATACCGCCAGGGAGGTTAATAACACATCAATAGAGGCATAATAGCACTCAGCAGGATGTTGGACTCATTTTGAAGTATGATTATAAATCTCAGAACCAAAAGGTGCTTGAATTTTTTTTTTCCCTACCAATGCATGTGTCACCTGTGAGCACAATATGTGACATCAAATACACACAATAGACAGACCTGTGTTTCTGCAGAAATATGGGCACTTCCCATACACTGCTTGGATAAATGTAAGTCGTGATGATCTCTGATCATTTTATCTATCATTCCAAGGTGGGTGGCCAATGTCACAATAAAGCAAACAAATTTTCCTGGTATAGTGATTAACAATTTTTGTGACAATTCTTTGTGTAAGAAAATGGGCTGTTCCTGTAAGGTTGACAAAATACAAAGCTGTTTACTGTTCTTACAGTATCCATATGTATTACCAAAATGGGAAGAAAAAAATTCATGTGACAGTGGAATACTTAAACTTGTGATTTCTGCAAGTAGTTGTGACTCCTTTTATCTCACCTGCAATATTGATTAAAAAAAAAGTGTTGAATACTTGAAACTGAAAAGCTTTCTCAAGATTCCAAAGATTTTCTTTTTAACACGGAAACATGTATGTTCAAGATTTTGTATTTCTAAGACTTTGGGGGGGTTATTTACTAAAATTTGGAAAGTGCTAAATCTGGTGCAACTCTGCATAGAAATTAAACAGCTTCTAAGCTTTATTGCCAAAGCTTAACTGAATAAGCTAAAGTTAGGAGCTGATTGACTACCATGCACAGCTGTACAAGATTTTGAGTGCACCGGTTTTAGAAACTCTCCCCCAATGTCTTCTGTCTTTCTTTACGTTTGCTACTTGTTTCCGTGAAACAAACCGCAAAATAAAACAAAAAAAATGACAAAGGCCTAAACGTTTTATGGTGTTTTATGTTATTAAAATGTTAAAATTGGTATGCTATCATCGTCAGAAATGTATAAATACATAAGAGTGCATCACTTAAAGTGACAAATAAGAAAACAGTGAAAAGTGTGTCAAAAAATAGTCCATCCAAAAATAAAAGTTCCAAAAATTGTCCCTTACGTACTGCCGACAACCAAGAAGGGTGGTGGCAGGAATCCAGAGAAATATATCCATTCCTGTCTGTTTTTTTTTTTTTAAAGGTAGAAGTAGTAAGACTACCATTAACTATAGATATAGTCAAATGAACTGAATTTGAACTGAACTCATGGGTCAAGACTATACCTCTTTGTCATTGAGAGAGGTTAGAAATGAGTCAAGAGATTCAATGTCTCCCTCCCAAATAAAGAGGATATCATCGATTAAAACATTTCCAAGATATTAATTCTGGTCTGTGATCCTGTAAAACATCCTCCTCCCACTTGTCCATGAAGAGGTTGGCCATGCTGGGTGCGAATTTAGCCCCCATGACTACACCCTTCCTCAGCAAATAATATGAGCCACCATACCAGAAATAGTTATGGGTCATACAGAACTGAAGAAGATCCATAACAAAATCTCTCTGCAGTTCCGGGATAGATCCATCCTTACTCAGAAACTATTCTACTGCTTCTAGTCCTAATTGATGGGATATTGATGTGTACAAAGAAGCCACATCTGCGATTACCAACAGATAGTTTGGCTTCCAATCAATATTCCCTAGTATGTTAATGACATGTTTTGTGTCTTTTAAATATGAAGGGGTTTTCACCACCAAAGGCTGCAAAAATGTATCAATGTATTTACCGGCTCGAGATTGGGAGAAGAAACCAGATGGCCATACAGTGAGATATTATAAGAAATTTAAATAACAATTAGTCCCTAAAATGTGTATGTGTGTGTGTGTGTGTGTGTATATATATATATATATATGCGCACACACATTAGGTGAAGGAATGGAAACAAGGGAGGATTCACTGCAGGCATATATTACAATTATACCAAAAGAGGGGAAAGATCGGTCCCAATGTGCTAGTTTTAGACCCATATCATTATTAAATATTGATATGAAATTATATGCAAGGGTCTTGGCAACTAGGATGAAAGATCTAATACTGGAGTGGATACAATTAGATCAAGTAGGGTTCATGGCAGGAAGGAAAGGAAGGGACAGTGGGTTAAGATCATTACTCTTTCTGCTTTCTCCTTTGTTATTCGCTTTATCTCTAGAGCCGTTATTAGCGACTTTACGGAATAGTGTAGATGTAAAAGGAATTCTGATAGGAGATGTGGAACATAAAGTCACGGCGTACGCTGATGTCATGTTATTCTATGTTGTAAATCCTAGGTTGACATTACCTAATTTAATGAGAATATTAAAACATTATAGAGAATTATCAAATTTAAACAATCTTTCAAAGTCAGAGATTCTAAATATTAATGTTCCTTTGATAGAGAAGGCCTTACAGAAAGACTTTCCTTTCACATGGAGGGAAAAATAACCTATTTAGGAATAAAATTAACTCCATCCCTTAGGAATCTGTACCAGGTAAGCTACATTCCATTAATAAACGAGAGAAGACTATCTGAGGAGATTATCAATAGGATCACTTTCCTGGATCCGGCGAATAAATTTGGTAAAGATGGTGATAGTACCAAAAATTCTATATACATTTCAAATGCTTCCAATATATTTACCAGGGACATATTTTTAGATTATAAAATACTCAGGTATATATGGGTAAATAAAAAACAAAGTAAAATATAAATGTAACAGAACCGACCCCAGACTGCGCTTGGGTACTTCCGTTAGACTACCGCTTCCCCATCTGAACACCGTCAACAGACACCACAGCTGACCATACAAGAATAGACGACACAAATCTTGAAGTTATCCAGAAGGTAGACTGTTTATTTCAACACAGATACAAGATATATACACTCAAGGGACAGTCCCCCCTCACTGCATAATGACACCGGGCGGGGCAATCTACATTTAGTAACAAGAGACACACAGGTATTCAAACTTCACACCAGCAAACAGTCCCATCAGGAGGGAGTGCTGCTGGAGGCCCCCCCCCCCACTAAGCTAATACACATAAACGCACATAATTGTTTGCTCCCAAGCAAGACAAACAATAGAACAATGGGATGCAACCACACAACACCAAAGAATCCACAACCCCCACTCCACCTATCTCCTAGACATGTCTATACAATATTAGGACAGATCACTCTGTACCCCTAACAGGCACAGGGTGACTTGCACATAAGAGGGATATGGGGAGCTGAGACAGAGGTCTCCCCACCTCTCCAAAGTGAGCTGGGTTCCATGGGCCCCCACCCAAAGTGACACAACAAAGTCCTGTCTAAAGATAAAGTAAATGGGGGGGGGGGGGGGGCTAAATGTGCCAGATTTTAAGATACATAGTGAAGGAAATAAGTATTTGATCCCCAGCTGATTTTGAATGTTTGCCCACTCGCAAAAACAATTGAATACTGTCCGTAATACTTTTTTTATTTGCACTAACATACAATTTTGAGGACAAGCTTTCGGGGAGTGTCCCCTTCTTCAAGTTCCAAGCAGTACTATACAAATCACAAAGTTTTAGCAGAATGTTAGAAGAGATGAAAAAAAAAAAAAAAAAGAGGCTAGAGATAAGACACAGCAAAAGCAAAGGAGGTGGGGGGGAAGACAGCACTCACACAGAGGGAGTCAAGCTTGAGCTGATAGTCATAAAACTGTTTGGATAATGATTGAGGAATCCCATGTCCAAATTCAGGCCGTTATCTCATGTGTCAAATAGAATTATCATTCTTAGTTCAAAAGTTTTTCTCTTTCTGAATGGATTTGAAATTTCCTTTAAGAACTAAAATATTGAGGTCTCCCATTGTGTGGTCTGGTTGTACGAAATGGTGTCCCACAGGTGTGCAAAAGTCATCTTCTTTATGTTCCTTGATGGTATGTCTGTGCAAATTCATCCTTGTTTGCAATTTATGTCCTGTTTCACCAGCATAAGATCCTTTGCTGCATTTTCTGCACTGATAAGGTACACAACATTACTAGAGGTGCAGCTGTATGTTCCGGAAATACCTCTAGTAACCACATACAACCCAGCACTAGAAGGGATAAGAAAAATAATCAAAGATTTACAACCCATCATAACAGAGGATGGAACTCTGAAATAAATATTCCAGCAACCCCCAATACTGGCCTTCAGACAACCCCCCAACCTCAGAAATAAACTAATCAGTAGGAAACTTCCTTCTGATCAAGATGTCACAAATAA
Source organism: Staurois parvus (assembly GCA_951230385.1). Lineage (NCBI taxonomy): Eukaryota > Metazoa > Chordata > Amphibia > Anura > Ranidae > Staurois > Staurois parvus. The sequence continues at coordinate 8,166 of CATNWA010002844.1, read as the reverse complement.
TGGAAGCAAACCCTGCAATAAAAAAAATGCTGCAAACTGTGCAACCAAATCAATCCATCAAAAAAGTGTCAGACTGTTGGAATTTAATAGTTGTGAAAAAACTATTAGTATTCCTGTGCTTGTAGATGGTTGTGGGAAGAAATCCTTTTCAAAGCTAGTTAGGAAAAAGCAGTGTGACTTTACTTGATCACACACCAAAAGATACAAAGTCAATATAAATGTAGCAAATTCAAATACAAAGATATGTAGCTTAAAATGAAATAAAAGTAAAGAATATAAGTTGCTTGTTCCTTGGATATAAGAAGAAAGATGTAGTTCCTTTGTTCAGCTTAGAAAGAATCCTGGCCTAGACATGTGCTCTTAAGAAATGGCCATGTGCTTTCCTTTGTTCAAGCATGCCATGTGCTCCTTTGTGTAAGTGTCTGAAATGTATGTATGTCTGAATGAAGTGAAGTGAAGAAGTGAGCAAGTAACCATGTTCCTTGAATGGGCTTACATACTTAAAATGCACAAGGAACTAAGTCCTCCCATTATCCTTTGTTTCAAATTTGCGGGCTCCTTAATCACCTCCCAGTGTAGGAACATGTGTTTCTATTCAATTGCTAAGTCAATTAACATGATTGACAGAAAACCCTCTAAAAGAGAACTCTGCAGTTCTTATGTTACATACAGCTGTCTGAATACATGATTTATGAATACAATTTAAACTCTCAGACTCATATGAATTTAAAATAAGATATACATTACATAGCTATTCTAAAGAAAACATGAATGTAAACCTTTCCTAATTACCTAACACAGACACAAATAATTCACATCTGTTACTACTCAATTTCAAAACCTCGCATTCACATCCAATTAAGAGGGTATATTCTCTGCCAGGCATATTTCAGAACTTACTAGAGACCCAATTACAATTTAGATATTAAAAATTAATATTACACAGACACTCAAAAGGGATCAATATTTCCGGATCATACAGCTGCACCTCTCAATCAAATCCCCCGATGAAGCCGTGTGACCTGCGGCGTAACGCGTAGGGAGGAGCAGTGATATCACCTAAAATTCAAGGACGGCAAGTACACAGTGCGAGAGGTGCACTTGTATCATCTGCTGGCAACTGTTTTTATCAAAGCGCTTAATATTGCTTTTACATGTGAGTGCAATGGGCACATATTAAAGGTAGTTATTTTTAAAAGGATAAGACACTATGTCTTTATTTCTTCTCATACTGAGGGATATACCAAGGAGGAGTGCTCCAGTGTATTGAGAGTGAGAGATCTTTGTGGGGATAGTGGCAGGAGAGGAGAGCCACGATTGAAGGAGTAACCACCATTACTGCTACGCTTTGAAGGAGTAATCACCATTACTGCTACGGTGCAACTCAAGGATATAGTCCCATTTGGGGAACACAAGCGTTTTTAGCCTATTCATAGGCTTTGTATGAGGTGAGCGCATAATAAGATCATTATTCAAAGTCACTGGGAATTGGACTGAGCACTTGTATCATCTGCTGGCAATTGTTTTTAACAAAGCACTTAATATTGTCTTTACATGTGAGTGTAATGGGCGCATATTAAAGGTAGTTATTTTTTAAAAGGATAATACACTGTCTTTATTTCTTCTCACACTGAGGGATATACTAAGAAGGAGTGCTCCAGTGTATTAAGAGAGAGAGATCTTTGTGGGGATAGTGGCAGGAGAGGAGAGCCACAATTGAAGGAGTAACGACCATTACTGCTACGGTGCAACTCAAGGATATAGTCCCATTTGGGGAACACAAGCGTTTTTAGCCTATTTATAGGCTTTACATGAGGTGAGCGCATAATAAGATCATTATTCAAGTCACAGGGAATTGGAGTTCACATCACCTGGGATTTTTCACAAGTATCACCAGAGACTGATTTATTTATCACTCATTTATCATCAATAATGTTTATATTTTTTGTGCACATTGAATATTGACTGATATTTTCAGTGTATTATCACTTTATGGGTGCACTTAATTTTTTATATATATATTGTGTTTACACTATTATATGGATTTAATTTAAAACAATTTTTATGATATTTAATTAATAACAATTAGGAGCACGGCACCATTGTGATATTTGTTGACGTTTTATGCACATTGCATGAGTATGTGTTTCGTGCTGACGAACCTATCTTATAATTAATTGGTGGCTCACAAGATTTCTATTTAATTTCATAATTGCTTGATTAACCTGACCCAGTAACAAGCGCATTCAGGCTGCAGGCACAGATTGTAGTCCATTAGCTGGAAAATCGTTGTGCAGGGTGCAGCTGTTTGTGGGCATTGTTACGCACTTCACATCGTGATTTCTGACTGGCCGGTCCTTCAGTTTACGAGTTTGGTGAGAAGGTCTGGGGTCTGACGCCGCAATCGTGACATATAATACTGCTTGGACCTTGAAGAAGGGGACACTCCCCGAAAGCTTGTCCTCAAAATTGTATGTTAGTGCAAATATTAAAGTATCATGGACAGTACTCAATTGTTTCTGTCGCAAATGCACTAGTACGGCTACAATCACCCCACTCACAAAGAAATGATCAGTCTAAAAATCAAATGGTAGGTGTATTGTAACACTGAGAGACAGAATAGCAACAAAAAATTCAAAAGAAATGCATGTGTAACACAATATGCACTGATTTGCAAGTTCATGAGGGAAATAAGTATTTGATCCCCTATCATTCAGCAGGATTTCTGGCTACCAGCTGTCTTTCATACAGGTACCAAGCTTAGCTTAGAAGCAGTCTCTTAAAGGGAGTGCTGCTAATCTCATTTTGTTACCTGTATAAAAGACACCTGTCCACAGGAGCAATCAAACAATCAGATTTCAAACTCTCCACCATGGCAAAGACCAAAAAGCTGTCTAAGGATGTCAGGGACAGGATTGTAGACCTACAAAAGGCTGGACTGGGCTAAAAAACTATCACCAAGTAGCTTGGTGAGAAGGTGACAACAGTTGGTACATTCATTCGCAAATGGAAGAAACACAAAACTGTCATTCTCTATGGTCTGGTTTACCATGGAGGATCTCACCTCGTGGAGTATCAATGATCATGAGAACAGTGAGGAATCATCCCAGAACTACATGTGATGATCTTGTCAATGATCTCCAGGCAGCTGGGACCACAGTCATCAAGAAAACAATTGGTAACATACTACGCCGACAAGGATTGAAATCCTGCAGTGCCCGCAAGGTCCCTCTGCTCAAGAAAGCACATGTCCAGGCCCGTCTGAAGTTTGCCATTGAACATCTGAATGATGCAGAGGAGGACTGGTTGAAAGTGTTGTGGTCAGATGAGACCAAAATCAAGATTTGGCATCAACTCAACGTGTTTGCAGGAGGAGGAATGTTGCCTATGTCCCGAAGGACACAATCCCAACTGTCAAACATGGTGGTGGAAACATTCTGCTTTGGGGGTGTTTTTTTTGCTAAGGGGACAGAACAACTGCACCGCATCAAAGGGACAATGGAAGGGGCAATGTACCGTCAAATCTTGGGTAAGAACCTTCTTCCCTCAGCCAGGGCATTGAAAATGGGTTGTGGATGGGTGTTCCAGCATGACAATGACCCAAAACACATGGCCAAGGCAACAAAGCAGTGGCTCAAGAAGAAGCACATTAAGGTCCTGGAGTGGCCTAGCCAGTCTCTAAACCTTAATCCAATTGCAGAAAGTTCGAGTTGCCAAACATCAGCCACCAAACCTTAAGGAGAGGATCTGCCAAGAGGAGCAGGCCAAAAATCCCTCCTGAGATGTGTGCAAACCTGGTGGCCAACTACAGGAAATGTCTGAACTCTGTGATTGTCAACAAGGGATTTGCCACCAAGTACTAAGTCCTGTTTTGTGAAGGGGATCAAATGCTTATTTCCCTCATGAACATGCAAATCAGCGCATAATTTGTTAGACATGCATTTCTTTTGAATTTTTTGTTGCTATTCTGTCTCCGTGTTATAATACACCTACCATTCAATTTTTAGACTGATAATTTCTTTGTGAGTGGGCAAACATTCAAAATCAGCAGGGGATCAAATACTTATTTCCTTCACTATATATTATTCTCTATTAATATCATGAATAGTAGATTGGAAATATAATACACAAGGGAAAAGTTGGGTTAAAATGGAAAAGACACTAAGTGAGACACAGTTAGACAGAATTATTTGGCTACCACAACTGTTTTGTATGTTTGCTGAACACAAGCACTTTAACATGGAATGTATTTAGAATATGGGATGTAATGCATGAGAAAATGGGATGGGAATATAATTCATCATTAATACCATTGGTGGGAACAAATGATTTCCCACTGGGGAAAGATATTTTTCGAAAGTGGTTCAAAGATAGTAATGCAGTTAAAAGATATTCTAAAAAAAAAAAGGAGAATATGTTCTTTTCAAGAATTAAAAAATAAAAAGGATTTTTTTTATATTAGATGAGTGATATTTTCAATTAAGACATTTTGCTACAGCGCTTCCACGGCCACTAAGATCAGTGGAAGACCTGTATCCATTCGTAAGTTCAGGTATAATAAGAAAACCCAGTACTTCCCATATTTATAAGATTCTTACTGCAATTTCAGGACCCACTTCTCCCCTGTTTTTGGAGAAGTGGGTAAAGGAGTTTGGAACACACCTGAATGAACAGCAAAAAAAGAAAATATTTACATTAGCACATGGTGCCATAGATATGACTACAATAGAAACTAGAAAATCTACAATTTCTGGGGAAATTGTGTGAAGTGTTCTTGCATCAAACCCTAACCAAACGATTGATGAAATGTAAGCAGTGCACATGGCAAGCCTGATAGAGGGAGAAATGCATTTCAACTTGGTGACTCAGCTGCCTCGTGAGTCATGTTTGGTTGCTATAGCAACTCACTCGGTGACAGGAAGGTGAGAAGGGCTTTTCTAAACACACTGCTCCAACTTGCCAACTTCACTGGTGATTGCCATCTTCAAACACTTGTAGTTTTAAAAGTATAAATGCTACAGCGAAGAGCTTGATATTGTGAGAATCACAAGAACCAGAGCTACATTTTGATGTACAGTATGTCTCTGAAATATTAAAAATGAAGGCACAGTCGCAGTTTAAAAATGTCCCTTCAAATTTCAGGTGGCTGTGAGTGAAGTTTCAATGAAAGTCAATGGGAGGGGTGAGTTGCAAACAAATGGTCATATTGTGAAAACTATCAGGAGTATGGCTTAGCCGTGAACATTTTTAGTGGCAGCAGGGTTAGCTGAACGTTTTGATATAAGATATGTGCAGGTGGTCTTGAAAATGACAGAGTGATGGCAGTTTAGATATCATGTTCTGATTTTTCCTTCCACACTGTAACTTTTCTCTGCTGCCACTCTAGTTGCTCCATTCATTCCTATGGGAAAATTTCACCACAAAAACCGCAATATTTCGTGAACCATTTGGCGAAATGTTCCACAAAGTAATAGCAATCCGATCGGGAACAATCCGCACGTTTTGATATATTACTTGTCTTTGCAGTGTAAAAACTGTGGGAGGAGTTAGCGTGTCAAATTTGGCTATAATAAGAATAAGAATATATTTGTGAGATAACAATAAGTGTTCTTACAAGAACACTTAATAAATTACAAATGTCTAGCAAAATGGTATATCACTCCTAATGTGGCATATAGGCAACAAGTAAAGAAATCACATTTATGTTGGAGGGGGTGAGGGATAAGGGGAACAATGGCACATATGTGGTGGGATTGCCCCAAAATACAGGAGTTTTGGTAGGAAATCAGATGGTACAAGAGATCTCAGGGATGAGCATTGTGAAAGACCCTTGGGTAGGTTTAATTCATAGTAAAGAGTTTACAGTAAAACAATATACGAATATGCTGGTATTTCACTTAATAAATGTGGCAAAAGGATTGATTCCTAGATTTTGGCAGAACCAGGAGATGCCAAAAATATTGATTGTATAGGGGTTGAGTTGAGCATATATATAGGATGAAGGAACTATTACCATATAGGAGAGGAAAAAATTGAAAACTTCAGAATAACATGGGAAATATGGAGTGAGTTTAAAATCTCAGAGATATGTAGAACTGGTAGGAGTTTAAATGAAGAGAAGAAAGAGGGATGGTGTAAAATGAAGGGAAAAAGATAGAGTAGGAAAGCAGATGAGAGAAGAATGGTAAAGGGAGTAATAAAGGAACAAGAAGAAAAAGGTAAAAGATAAAGATAATTAAGAGAAGAGTCAGGGGAGTAAATTCTGGGGTAAGGGGTTCAGGGGGAGGGGAATGGGAAAAATATGTCTTGGGAAATGTATTTGTACTGGTTTATATAGTGTTTGTGATTTGTAATATGAAATTAATAAAAAGATAATCATAATAAAAGTTGCCACCAACATCCAGGAAAAATTGTAGAACTTGTATGGGAGAGCAGGGGCGGACTGGCAAAGGTCAAAGTCCTCTCACAGAACAAACATGCATTGAACAAAGACCTAGGAAATAGGAGGGCAAAAATGCACTATGGACAGTCAAGGGACCAAAAAAAAAAAGCAGTTGCTATAGAAATGGCAAGAATTTACCAACATAGGCACATGTAAATGCATGTAAAAGTTGGTAATGGAAATGTACAACCACAAGTGATAGTTTTGCCAGGAGTCATGGAATTTCAAAATAACAAAACATGCATTTACTAACGGCAGAACAACCGCTCGTCTGAAAGAGGGCCGAAACCTTCTGGGATGACTCAAATGTTTCTCCTTTATTCAACATCAATAAATGAATAATACCCCTATGCAGCAATATTTTTGCTATCTCCATATTTCTTTTTTTGCTACTGCCTATCCTAAATCTCACTCCTCTCCATTATCTCCTACAATATATGAGCAAACATACAAAAAAAAGCACCCAGATGTAAGGGCCTAATTTCCCAGCTATACAATCCTTTTTATCTAATCCTCTTTCACTACAATCAAACTTGTCTAACTGCTAAAATAAGAGGATTGCAAGCAGCAGTTTTCTTTGCAGGACTGGGACACCATGCTAGAAAATGTATGTAAATGCACCAGGTCTACCTCTATTAGAGAAACACTTTGTAAATGCATTACCTGCTGGTACTATACTCCCCTCCGCCTTCATTCTTTTTTTCCCCATGTACCTAGTACATGTTTTAGGGGTTGTCCTTCTGGTTTGCTGACCCATGTTTTCTAGGACTGTAATAAAATTGTTCCCCTCTGGCAGAAAATTATAAATATCTTCTCCTTTACTGTAGCAGAGCATTTGCTACATTTGAATATAAGGAACTCTTTTATTTAAGGAGTCTATTACCACATTCAAAGACTTTTGTGTGCAATGCCTGCACAATAGCTTTAAACTGAAGATCTTCTAGTATTCAATTCTCTCAAATTCTCTCCTGGATTGACTCCATTATGACAATGAAACATATCTTTTCACACACTGTATGACTCTATGCTCCAATTTTTTGATAAATGAAATATTTGGACATCTAATTGTAACCACTTTTTAAAATTGACTCAACACAGCTCTCATGCTTTTACACCTGGTTATTATACAGTACACTAAAGAGACCTATTTTGTACTGTAATGGAGATCTTATCTTCTACTACATCTCAATTAGAGATGAGCGAATCGAAGTATCCGAAGTGGAATTCGAGTCGAATATCGGAAAAATTTTGATTCGTGCCGAATCCGAAAAAATAGCCTAATTCGGACGCGCGAATCGAAATTTTTCAGAAAATGGCGGCTGACATGTGCGGCGACGGAGCGGGGATGTCTGGGAAGGCGCGCAGACAAGGCGCGCTGACCCATAATGCATTCCTCAACTACATGTGATCGCATCAGCCTATCAGCAGCCAGCCAGCACTGTGTAATGGTCGAGCTATAAATAGCGGCCATTTTGGAATTCTTCATTTGCCTGCAGTTATTGAACAGAGGCAGACCGCTCTGTACTAGGGACAGGGACAGAGTTAGGGCCACAGAAACGATAATTGGGGACAGAGAAAAGTTACTTAGGGACAGAGAACCATTACTCAGGGACACAGACTTGTTAATGAGGGCCACAGAATCGTTATTTAGGGACAAAGAAACGCTAGTTAGGGCCACAGAATTCATAATCAGGGACAGACAGAATTGTTACTCAGTGCCAGAG
>CATNWA010002843.1:0-48734 GCA_951230385.1 Staurois parvus | reverse complement strand
CCAAAAAACGTCTTGGCAGAAAACCTTTCCCCCATTACTTTTAAAAAGAAATCCAGTTTGTCCCAACCCCACTGGGAAGTATTTTAAAATTTTAACAAAACCCCAATGGTCCCTAAAAACCAATTTTAAATTGCCCCCAAAATTGTTTTCCGACAACCCCTCCTTTTTGGGGAAAGGTTTTTGTGGGGAAACCAGGACCCCTTTCCACATTTTATGGGCCTGAAAAGTCTATCAGATCATTCTGGAAACAACATGTTAAAACCTAATATCCAGAGTTCCCCGGGGATAAATTTGTTTCCCCTAGTAAAATGGTGATTCCCATATGGGATAGACGGGTTCTCCCAAAAATTTTGAAAATCTTTCAAAACACTTCTTATATTAACCCAAAAAAAAAAATTTTAAAAACCCTTTTGAAACAACGAACCCCCATCCCAAAAAAGGGTTTAATTAAAAAAATTCTTAATTTTCAGGGCAATTTCAGAAAGGAAAAATTTTCTCCCCCCTTTTTCAAAAACCATATATTCCTTTTTGCCGGGGTTTAAATTGGGGGCGGGAATCAAAACTTTTACAGTAAAGTTTGATGGAAATTTAACCCCCGGGAAATTTATAATAACTTAATTAAGTATAAAAAAAACAAAAAAAAAAAAAAAACATTGATTTGGTCCCCTTTGTTATGCTTTTTAACCCTACCTGTAACCTTTACTCCCTTGTCCTACCCTTCCCCCCCTCAACATCTCCCTGTTCCCCCCCCCCTCCCCAAAGGGGTTGTTAATTTTTTAACTGAAAAGGAAAATAAGCCTCCCTTTTTTAAAATTCCCTTACTATGTTTTATGAAAAAGTAAAAATTTGATTCTATGGTGTCCTAGTTCAATGTTTTCCCTTTTAAACTTAAAATAAATAAAAGAAGAGTTGAAATATAAAAATGAAAAAAAAAAAGGGTTTGAAAAAATTAAATTAATTTTGGTTATAATTTTTGGTTTTTGTTACTAAAAGTTTGAAAAAATACATGTTGGCCAATTTTTATTTGCAAAATTTTATAAAAAAAACATTTTTTTTTTAAAAAAATTTGGGGGAAATTTTTCATTTTTTTTATAGAAAAAAAAAATTTAAAAACCCCAGTGGTGAAAAAAAATACCCCAAAAAAAAAAATTGGGTTTTCTGTTTTAAAAAAAAATGCTTAAAAATGTATAGGGTTTACATTGTTGGATGGCCGCGAAATTGTCATTCAAAGTGTGATGGGCATTTGAAAGCTGAAAATTCCCCCCTGGACTGGGAAGGGGGGGGAAAGTGTTGGACTTGAATTTGGTTCAACGGCTTGGGGGGTTTTAAATGTCAGAGGGGTTTTAAAGGAAAGGGGGAATTTCCCTTTCCCACGTCGGGGGTTTTTGTCAGGGGGTTTTAAAAATTGTTTTTTTCCCAAAAAAACTTTTTGTTTGGGGCATCTTAGCAACACAAAAAAGGGGTTTAAGGATATAATTTTTTTTTCCCCATACCCCAAACCAAGGTTGAAACGGAGGGGAAGTTGTCCCTATTAAACCCTTACAAACTATGTAACTAGGGTTTTATTTTTTGTTTGAAGGGGGAGTGTGGAGGATATGGCAGGGGGGCAATATGTGTAGGAGAAAAAGTGGGGGAGGGAATGACTGGGCCAGTTTTTGTTTTTGCATTTCCTCGGGAAAACCAGTGGGGGTGTTAGGATCCCCCAGGGGGGTTTGCTCTGGCAGCCCAACTGGACGGGCCCTCCCCAAAAGCGTGGAATCTAAAGGCCCCGGTCTGTGCTTTCCCCAGGGCCCTAAAATGGTGGGGGGCCCTTTTAACGGGGAACCAGGGCCAGGTCAGGGACCTCCGAGCGGGGCCTCCCCATTTGGCAGAGGAAACCCTCCGGGGATGTTTTTGGGTTTCCCGAGAGAGCCAGATTGTGAGGAGGACCGGGGGGACCTGAGGATGGGTCAAAAACCCAGCGGGCCCCGTGGGGAAAGAAGGTACAGAATCCGAAGCAAAGAGTAGTAAAGGCAACGCAGGGTCAGCAGGATAAGTCAGGCCCGCAGATAGGCCCAAACAAGCCGAGGATGGGAAAGTAAAAGAAGGAAAGAGTGAAAGGGAAATTTTCCGGGGTCAAATGCAGGAGAAGGGCAGGTAGTCGGGGACAACCCGGGTTTAAAAGCACAGGGAGAAGGAGCGTAGTAAAATGGGTAAAACCCGGGTCAAATGCCGGGTACGGAATTTGGATCACAGATAGACCTTCCCGGCGTTTGTGACAGTGAGGGAACCCTTTAAATATTGCCCCACCCCCACTGTCTTTGGCCGTCCCGGGCACCCCCTGGGTGTCATTGGCCCCCCCAGGCGCGCCCGTGGCCCCTTTACTGGGGCATGCGCGGGGGCCTGTCATTGGGGGTCCCCGGGGGCCTGGTGCTTGTCCCCCGGGGGCGTAAAATTTTTCCCAGTGCGTGTGCCCGGGGCCGAACAGGACGCCGGATCCCTGACAGGTGGCCCAAGGGGTCCTGGAGAAGGGACTTAAGAAAAATTACATCTGGCTTCACAAGGGTAAGGGGAAAAATGCCTGTGGGAAAGCCTTAAGGGTTTAAAGTGAGAGGGGGGGTTGGGGGAAAAAAGGGGGTAGCTTTATTAACATCTTGGGCGCGGCACCCCCACTAGAACAGATTTTATTGCAAACCTGTTTTTAAAGTCCCCCCTGAGACCTAAAAAAAATCTGAAAAGGGGAAACCCGGACATTGAGGGGGTTTGCAGGAAAGAAACTTGCTTTGTTGAGGGGGGAAAATCCCCCCAACAAGTATTTTGGTTCTTCTGGGAAGTGGGGGCGGGGGAGATGGGCTAGGAAACCACAGGGGATTATGCTGGGTGGTTAAAAACCAGCTGTAGAATAATTCCCTTTAAAATAGACAGGTTTGGTTTTGAAACCCAAGTTGACCCGACCGATAAACCCTTTGGGTAAATTACCCTACCTGAAATGGTTTGTTCTCAGCAGGGTCCCGGCTTAACCCAAAGTTCTATGGATTTGGGCTTTAAACCCCCCAAAAATTTTTTTTAGATGACTTTAATTTAGGAAAAGGAAAGCATGTCGAAAAAAAAGCAGAATCCCAAGATCTACAATTTTTAAAACTTTAACCCCTTTATCAAAGTGCAATAATACGATTTTTCTGTTTTTCGGGGGAATCCCATTTAAAACCATGCCCCTTCAGGGCCCTCAACTTTTTGTCTTAAAATTAAAGAGTGAAAACCCCCCGCCCCTAAATAGGGAAGTTAGGAAGGTTGTTAGAGGCTGAGTATTTTGGGAGGGACAGATTTTTGGGATGGGGGGAAATTTAAATTTTAAAAACAATTGATTAATAAAAATTCAGTTTATCTTTTTTTTGGAGTAGAGGGGGCAAAATTCCAAGCTAGGATGTTCTTTTGGTCCCAATAAATTTTAACATATTACCCCCTTTCATCCCCAAACCTGCAAGACATACATTATTTTCTCCTCTGTATCCCTTTCCATTTTAAAAGACCCCTTGCTTTTAAATATGTTGGGTTTTTTCCACACACGTTGCAGAGGGTTTTTCCTACCTTTTAAAAATACCCCCCTTTGTCATGGTTGGGTCGCTGAACTCATCGGGGGGGGATGTCACAGATGAGGTGGAAAACGGGCCGGGTCATTTTGGGGGTTTTGCGCATTTTTGGGCCAGGGGCCAGGATTTGGTATTTTGGCCCACCAAAGTGGCCCACACACCTTTTTGGCCCTGGCAAAGGAAACCTCCTGGGGCCTAGGAAACCTTTATAATGAAACCAAATTTTTTTTTTCCCACCCAGAAAAGGTTGGGAAACGTGTACCCAATGGTACATGTGTGATTTATAACCAGGGAAGGGGGGCCCAGAAGATTAGTGCTTTTTTGGTAGGTGGGGGGGGGGTCAGCCACCTTCAACTTGTGCTTGGGTCCTGCCCCCAAAGGGTTTAAAAAGCGGAAATACAGCCTTCCTGGGCTTTGGGGGAGGACTGGGGGGGTTAAAAATAAACCCACTAAGGGAGGGGGGTTCAGTTTATACATTTTCCCCAAAGTTAAAAGTTACATGGCAGTACCCCCCTTCCCTGAAATTCTCCCCAATTGACCCAGCTTTAATATGAAGGAAAAATAGTGTTTCCCCCTGTGTTTATTTGATCTTTGGGCCGAAGGTCTGTATTTATTTAAAAAACCCTGCCATGAAAAGAATGTATTTAGCAACACCAACAATTAACATTACAGACCAAAAAAAAAAATTTAAATAAAAAATGACCGCCAAAAAGCTATTAAATAAGGAAGCGTAGTATAAGTGTTAAAAAAAGTGTAGCAAAAAAACCTTTAAAATAAGTGACGGCTGAAATATCATAAGAGGGGGTGGTTATTTCCAAAAAAGGGGGTTGATGCCCATATTTAGCGGTGAAAGGTGTTTCCCTTTTGGAATTTGAATATAGGTCCCCAGAATTGGTTTTTAAAGTGTGAAATTACCAGTTTTTACATATAATATTTTGGCCTTATTTTGGATATCCTTAATGGTGGGGTCATCGGGTTTGGGCAAAGGCCCCTTGCAGGGTCATCAGGCCCCAATGGGGGACATCAGGATGATAGCTCACACCTAAAGGGGTCCACTTGCTCCCCGATATCTAAAAAAAGCCAATGGGGATATTGTGATATTGGGGGCCCTTTCTTGGGGCCCATTTAAGGGAATAGGCGTAAATTCTTTGGGTCCGACCCCCATATGGTGGGGGTTGCTTTCTGATAGCCATTGTATATCTAAGCTATAAACTTTTGTGGAAGGAAACTAAATCTATGAGCTGGGGCTGGAAAGCAGCTAACATTTTAAACAGGTGGGCAGCTTTGCCACAAGATAGCATGGGATTGTTATGACACTCTGCACAGGTGCGATTTGGGTGTACATTTTTTTTTCTTACACTGCAGATTTTCAGACAGATGTAGCAGGAAAAGTTGTGTTGGAGGCGTAGTGGGATGTAAAAAGTGGGAGGATTTATTGAGGATGGAAAGAATGTGGCCCTTTTGCTTATTTATTGTCTCATTGGTCATGTGTTCCTCATGCATGTTGTAACCACATAGCTGGTGATTTTAGGTATAACTGATTCACTCTTGCAGGCAGGGGCTGTCAGACCACAACAGTGCTTTTGGTAGATAAATTTAAAAATTCGGCACACACTGCTCACCTATGTGGACTGGTAGTGGCCTGTACCTGTAGAGATGTGCTGTAAAAGAGATTAGGATGGTTGCACCCCCACCAGTTTTGCCTTTTCCTCAGAATTTTCCTCCTCTCCAAGGTAGTGGTACCCACAGACAGTCTAGTAACACATCATCCCATCCCCTTCTCATCTTTGCCCTGCCTCTAGATGGTGTGCCTGAGACCACTGATTTGTACTGCAGAAACCTTTATTCCCCTACTACCGCAGGACCTCTGCCTCTCACTTTAAGCCTTCCTGACATTTTTTTTTTTTAATAAAGGAATAATTGCCAAAAATGTAATGGCATCTATGGCAATAGGGATAATACATGCTTTTAGTATTGCTAACACACCAAATGGTAGTCCTAAAATGGACTGTTGGGTCTCAAAACTGTGACCCCAGGGGAGTACACAAAAAAAATATGTAAGTCTACTGGTATGTACTGAATATGGCTGTTTTGAACAGCGGATCTCCTGCATCGTGGGTGTCTATAATTGGTGAAATTGGGTCAGGGCAGGAGTGCCTCTCTGTCCCGCCACACCTCCAGGAGCTGAGCATCCAGATCAGCGGAACTATACCCATGCTGTTTCAGACCAGGGCATGCCGTGAGTCATGGACCCCCTCCACCACGCTCGCCCAGCAGTGATTCTGACTATCAGGCAAGAGCCGAAGGCAGATCACATTCTCTGCCTCAGCCCTACTCGCACTCGCTAGCCTTCTTGATTATACAGAGAATTGCTGCAGACATCCTTCTTTTACGACTGCCACATAAGAACTCCGCTCATGATATCCAAGCCATGGTGGGAATACTTAGTACAGTAGAGAAGATGGCAGCAGTATCATGCGTAGGCGAGTCAGACCAAACACCAACACTCCTCAGATCATACCCAGCTTGTATCATATCATGGAGATGTATCAGCACCTCAAAGACCTTGATAACCAATGCCGCCAACAAAACGGTACGAGGTGTGCCTGAATCTGTTGACCTGCCAGCACTTGGAGCTACCTGTAAGTACCTTTTTTAATGATCTCCTTGAATGCCCAGCTGATTCCCACTAACGAAACTGAGCGAGTACATAGAGTCTTACGCCTAGAGGATGAGACACTGACCCACCCAGGGAAATAATATGCTGTCTAGTCAATTTACTCCTACAGAAAGCTATCCTCCAGAAAGCCTGGGGCCGGGAGTGTATACTATTTTTTGGCTTTGAAATCAAATTATTTCAGGACTTGTCCCCTATAACCTTGCAACAACACTGGGTCATTCAGCCTCTACTGGAAGTGCTGAGAACCCGCAGCATCTTATACCGATGGCGCTTCCTATTCTGCCTTGCTATCCAATGGGGTGTTCAGTATTACTACGCATGTCAGATGATCTTCAGGCCTTCTGCGATGCTCTGCATATCCTCAGGATGGAGCTCCTGCACTGGTATAGCTCCTTCTCTCATTGCTGATGAGAGCAGAGACCACGCAACAGGCACAGATGCTCTCATCCCTCATCCCCACCACCGGACTGGCAATAACACAGGGAGGAAGAGCCTGAGAACCTGGAAACCTCTTAGCCTTGCCATAGAGACAGGTCTGAGCCCTGATTTTTCCTTGCAGCACATTTTGGAGAATATTTTTTATCCCCATAATTGCTACTACATACTCAAGACGTTGTTAATTTTACAAGAGCGAGGATGTGTGTACACTATTCATAACCTGACCCACATCCATATGCTTTCTATATAGAGTACACTGAAGTTGTACTCTGATAGCTGCCACATTATGTTTGCAAAGTCTATTTGTATCTGAAAGGGACCCCTACTATATAGGCTGATGTACTAGTCCCCTGTGGTCCCTCATACTGGGCTATTTAAACTCCAGAGGATTCCCTCTCCAGAGGTACTTGACATACTACTACTCCCTTTTTTTATCCAACAAGAAATGACTTAAGACATTTTCCCCCTTTAGTTCATTTTGGAAGTGCTACATGACAATTTCAAGACTGCTTATACTAAAGCTGTCCACTATTTAACCTAGTTAGTGACACTCTCCTGATCCTCTCTAGAGAGCTCTGATGCCCAGATTATGTTGTCATACTGTTTATTGCTTACAATTAAAAGTTGTTAACCTTTTGTGCTTTGTCATAAGATTGGGGCCTTCAAGCCCTTAAGGATAACCTACTTTAATGGCCGTGGGGGTGTTTGTGTATAGAAGGCCCGCAAGGCGCACATATTAATGTCCCCATGCTTGGTGGAGTTGCCCGATACCCGGTTTACATTATGGGCAAAAGACCAGTCCCAGTGAGCCTACCTCATGAATGCTTGATGGTCTGTGTTTGGGTATTCAGGGGTTTTTTTACACACTGACTGAAATGCCCAGGTTTACTTTGTTTACTTTGAGCATTTAATCTTTTAATAGTGTCTGTACAGCTATGGGCAGCACTACAATAAACCTTTAGCATCCATATGTTGAGGGAACTTGATTTTACAGCGCTAGGCTGACTATTCAAGCTTTATTATCCTGTTCTAAACTGAATATTTATGCCCTGTGGTTTAGCCCCTAGTCTTAAACAGTTATTATGTTGCATTTAACCAAATAGTTAAAGATTATACTACCTCATGATTGTAGTTTTGTAGTCTCGAGTGATGCTCATATAAACAGAACAAAGTACTCGGGAGTTTGTTTGATTGCAATGTAAACAGGACCTCCTGATGATGGGGAGGTGTAGCCTTTAATTACCTAATTCTCTCTTTATCTCTCAAGAGGCCACAGGAGATAAACATCTTTGGCAATGGGGAGCTTCTGGCTACACCTTATCTTATTAAGACTTACTAAACTGCTAAAAGATCATGCTTATTGAATCATTTGCAAACGTCAAATGTTCTATTGTGGTTCACAGTTCACAGTAATTATTCCTACTAAGCTATCTATATAAGCTTAGGTTCTGTTTGTGTAACCTATTCCCATGTACCCAAGTCAGTGAGCCTAGAATTAGACTAGGTTTAACTCTTTCAGCCATCAATGGCTCCCATACGTTTATGTTTTTGTTTAAAGCACTTACCCCCCACACCTTACTCGGAAAACTATCCCTAAACATTCAAACTCTTCTGCGCAACCATTATCTAAACCCCTACTCTGCAGAGCCCCTTAAATCTTTGATACACATAGCCCTTACTCCCACTCAGTGGTCTCTTTTGAGATCTAGCTGACCCATCCGGTAGATTTTCTTATTTTCTTAGGGTAAGGTGGAATAGAAAATCTATTTCCACCACCTCCAGACTCTACTCATTCCTCTATTACTCTAGTTTTCGTTTAGACTACCTACCTTCTTTCCACCTTTCACTTTCTTTTTTTCCTATTTCCCTCCATTTCCACACTCTTTCCCTACCTCATCACCCCCCTTGCTTCGCTCCAGGTTTGGGAGAGCTGCCCTTCTCAAAATGCTTCCTAGATTTCTGTATTTTACGCACCTGTATTCCTATCCACCTCCCTGCTTCTTATTTTGCTACTTATAGGTGGCTATGCACACAGTTCCTGTGGAGGGATAAGCCCCCAAGAATTAAATACATCCGACTATTCTTACCAAAGACGAAGGATGGTATAGGTCTTCCTGATCTAAATCGCTACCATAAAGCTTGTTTATAGACTCGTATTGTTGATTGAAATATACATGGAGACCTGAAGGGTTGGATTTCTCTAGAACAAGCTCAGGTGTCCCACTCCCTCAGGAATCTACCCTAGATTTTGCCCTCAGATATACCCTTGGAAACAAAACAACACCCCCTGATTGGCCCTACATTTGAAGCTTACAGAGGTGCCTGCAGGACATATGCTACAACTTCCTTGTATGGTCCAATGACTCCCTTGAGTTGTAACCCCACTTGTAATATAACTTTTTAGCCTCCATATGGCCATATAGGGATGTACAAGCTTGCCACTTCTATAAATCCCATAAACTTCTCTTTGTGGCGCAGATTAATGCCCTTCTTGCCCTGCATTCAATGCCTCTATGGACATATCTTCAAATTCTGCATTCTCTCATTACCCATAGGGCTACCGCTCAATGGACTAGGCTGCTCAATTTGATTGAAGCACTGTGTGGCAGATTCTGACCCAAAAGACATTTGATATCCCAACTGTAATCCTCACTGTTTGGGGAATTATCTGCCTTTTCTAGCTCTTCCTGCAGAACTTGGGAACATGATCTAAAGATATCACTGATGGAAGATGAATGGGAGTCCATCTGCTTGAGGATCCATAAAGGTTCTATGAATGCAGCAACACAGATATGTTGCTACAAGATATTCACACAATAGTATCGGACTCCTGCTTTACTTCATAAATTCCCCTCAGCAATCCCCAATATTTGCTGGCGTTGTGAGAAAAAAGTTGGTACTATGTTACATGTCTGGTGGTCATGCACCAGATTGCAACCCTTTTGGAAAATGGTACATGAAGTTACTACCACAGTGACAGCTAAAAAGCTTGATTTCTCACCTGTGCTATATCTCCTAAATCACTGTTCAGTTTCAACCCCAAAATACTGTAAATCTTTGGCAATGATTATGATTAATGCTGCTTTGTGTGTGTGCATTGTGTTCCGTGCCACTGAATTCAACTAGAGTTCCAACTCTTAAGGAATGGTTCCAGAGGCTTACTTGGATGGAAGAAATGGAAGAATTGATCAGTATCTCCCAATACAACATGTCCCAATTCACCTCCATCTGCTATAGCTGGATTCATTTCAAGACAACCCAGCAATACTATGGCCTTTGAAAAGAGTGACTCCACAACAATTGTGGTGACAAGCTGATCCCTTTCTTGTTTCTGCAGGAAGGTAACTTCAGACATGCTTTGTTCTTTCAGGCTGGGCGATACCTGTCTATTGAGCTGGGGGTGGAATATGGTCAGTAGAAATGTTTGCCCTCTCTCTGCCTTTCTCTGCCCTTTTACCCCTCTTGCCCTCTTCCCATTATCCTTCCTCCATTTTTGTCCCTGTCCCTTTTGTCCTCACCCCTCCTCCTTTTTTTTTTCTTTTTTTCTCTCTCTTTTTCTTTTTTTTTCCTCCTAATGTATTCTCTTCTTCTGCAATACACATTATAGTTTTTGTGATGGCACCTGTTAACCGTTTGGTATGCTTATGGCTATCTAAGGATGATAACCTCTTCTCTTTCGCTATGAGACATTTTTTGGTTACATTAATTTATGCTATGCTTACAATAGCTTTTTATTTGTACTTTAACTCTTTTATTTACTGGTTGATTGTAGAATGTTTGTAACTCAGACTGAAAATGTACAGAACAGTACTGTACATCCTTTAATAAATACTTATGAAACAAAAAAAATGTAGCCTACCATACACAGTAATTTTTTTTTTTTCCATAAAAGTTTATTTAGAAGTGACAACATGTTACAGGAAAATATAAAGAAATGCACAGACAGCATCAATCAGGTCATAGATACAGCTTAAACCAAAATACAGGAAGAAACAACATGGTAAAGTGCGACACTGTGGATAACAGAAGCATGGCAAATTACGGCAGAGATAGGCCTGTAGTACTCCAGGTTCAAAAATGTACAATAGAGAAGGTAATAACAGCTTACTTCCACCAAGTGAATATTGGCGTACTGGCCTATGCATGGAGGAAATGAACCTTCAGAGCCTAAACCAAAAGCAGTGCGCTATCATGAGGCCAAATGAGCATCGCAGTATAAGAGAAGATGTCATGAGTACCATTGACTATCCTAGAAGATATAAGCTAACCATACACCAAGTAATCCTGGATAAAATGAAGACTAAGCCTGATCGAAGACTAAGAGGTTGTCGAGAAAGAAAAGAAAAAAGGGGAATAGAAAGAAAGAAAAGGATAAGAAAAGGAAAAGAATGGGAGTCATAGTAGAGAGAGAGAAGAGAAAGAGGGGAAAAAAAAAAAAAAAAAAAAAAGGGGGGGGGGAGAGAGGGGGAGAGGGAGAGAGGGGGATAAGAGGCCAAAAAAAAAAAAAAAAAAAAAAAAAGGGGGGGGGGGGGGGGGGAAGCAAGGGAAGCGAAAGGTCCGGGCTGCGAAGTGTGTGTCAACAGTGTTAATAGAGATCATAAATGAGAGTGTCAAGAATTTAAACACTCACCAAAGCTAAGCAGGCAAATATAAATTACCGGAAAGGAGGTCATTACCACGCAGATTATGAAAGAACCAAGGGCATAACCAGAGGTAGGGCTGAGCTCAATCAGGTATCCCGACCCATGAGAGATCCGAATTCAGGGGTAGTTACAAAGTGGGTCCAGCAAGCCCAAACATGTGAGTATTTAGTTGGCATGTCAAGTGCAGTCGCAATCAGTTCCTCCATTTCCGCCACTTTGCTTATTCGATTGAGCCAATCGCGTATAGTTGGGGGGTGAGTGGAGCCCCATAGCACAGGAAGACAGAGTCGGGCCGCGTTGATCATATGCATCGCTAGGGACTTGAAATATTGACTCCTAGGAATGGGGGTATGATGAAGCAATAGCTGAGCAGCAGAGAAAACTATGGGCAAAGTGGTCACTGAAGTCACCAACCGGTGGACCTCCAGCCAGAATGGTTGAATAAGTGGACAGGACCACCAAATATGCAAGAAAGAGCCATCAGGTGTCCCACATCTCCAGCATACATCAGGGACAGAAGAGTTAAACCGATGAAGTCTGGAGGGAGTACGATATCATCTAGTGGCTAATTTGTAGCCATTTTCCTGCGTCAAAACATTATTCGAGCAGGAGTGGGAGTACATAAAAATGCGGTCCCAATCCGACTCCGATAAATCCGTCTTTAGGTCTCTGTTCCACGCACGGCAAGAGGGGAAAGAAGTGCAAGTCCTGCTGTCCCCTAGGAGAGGATAAATCTCAGAGATCAAATGCGTCTGCGGTTCGGATTTAGAGCATAAGGATTCAAATGGAGTAACAGGGCGAGTCCAATTATGGCGGGATTTATGGAAAAGCAGGAAGTGTCTAATCTGAAGAAAGGCCCAGAGAGGGAATTCGCGGATATTCAAGCTAACCTTCAGCTCCTGTAATGTTTTCACCTTGCCGGAGTGAAGAAAATGTTTTACTAGAATCTGATCGTGTGGCCAGTAATTTGATAAAAAATCCTTGTGCAACCCTGGGGGAAAATCTGGATTCAGGCGGAGCGACGTCAAGGGACTAGGAGAGTCTGAAACGGACGACGTTTTACAAGCCTTGCGGAAAACTTCTAACGTGGGACCTATCAAAGGATGGGAGAGGAGAACCTGAGGTGTGTGTTTCGGCAATAGCCAAGGGATCGATGGTAGGGGAGTGGGCGAAAAAGCCTTCTCCAAAAGGACCCAGTCTTTGGAAGCAGAATGAATGTGCCAGTCGACTATGCGGGAAAGATGACACGCCCAGTAATAGCGGTGTAGGTCAGGGAGCCCAATGCCCCCGCTGAGTTTGGGACGAGTTAGCTGAGAGAACGAGACCCGCGGACGCTTGTGATTCCATAAAAAGAATGAACATAGTTTCTTACAAGAAGCAAAGAATGTCATTGGAAGTAGAATTGGCAAAGTTTGGAAGAGATAGAGGAGACGCGGAAGTATATTCATTTTAATAATTGCAGCCCTACCAAACCAAGAGAAGCAAGGGCGATGCCACTTGTTTAGGTCTTCCTGTATGACTTTGAAAACCGGTACGAAATTTTTGGCATAAAGGTCGTCCGGATTACGGGTGAGATGTATACCAAGATATGGAAGGGCATCCCTCACCCACTGAAATGGAAAATGAGATTCACAGAAGGAGACGAGATCAGTGGGAAGGGTTATGTTGAGGGCGAATGACTTTGAAAAATTAATTTTCAGGTTCGACAAAAAGCGGAAAAAAGCAAAGTCTTTCAGCAAACTCGGTAGAGTGGTGCGAGGGTCAGCCAAAAAAAGAAGGATATCATCCGCATAAGCAGCAATTTTGTATTCTTTGTCTGCTATCCTGATCCCATTAATATCTGGATTAGCGCGCAAAGTTGTCTCAAAAGAGTTCAAGGGAAATGACGAACAAAAGCGGGGATAGGGGGCAACCCTGACGAGTGCCATTTCCAAGGCGAAAAGGGTTTGATAAGTGTCCATTAACGCGAACTTGAGCTGTAGGGCCCGAGTATAGGGTCATAATAAAGTTCAGCATTTTCTCGCCCAGGCCCAAAGCTACCAGCGATCCCCGCAAATAATCCCAAGCAATCCTGTCAAAGGCCTTCTCAGCGTCCAATGAAAGGAAGAAGGCCGGAGAGTTTGATTTGCAAAGCCAGTGTTGGAGATTAAGGGCCTTGATAGTGTTGTCCCTTGCTTCTCTACCAGGGATAAATCCCACCTGATCCAAGTTAATGAGGGATGGGAGCAAAGGGAGAAGTCGGTTAGCAAGCATCTTTGCAAACAACTTAATATCCACATTTAGCAGGGAGATGGGTCTGTAATTAGACACCTGAGAGATATCTTTACCGCTTTTGGGGATGACGGAAATGTGTGCTTCCAACAGCCTATGATGTGGCCTAGGGGACTGAGAAAGAGTATTGAAAGCGGAAAGAAATGGAGTACTCAGAATGTCCAGAAAGGATTTATAATAAGCCGCAGACAAGCCGTCAGGACCCGGACTTTTGCCCGCTTTCAACTGCCGTACTGCGCACTGCAATTCGCTTAAGGTCAGATCTTGGTCCAGCGATAAAACCGTCTCCTCAGAGAGAGCGTTTGGACCATGAAGACGAAGAAATTCAGAGATTAGGGACACTCTAGGCCTGTCAATGTGCATCGGGGGACGTTCTGGTGGAAGATTATAAAAGGGACTTATAAAAATGTTCGAACTGAGAGGCAATATCAGGATTGGATGTGGCCATCACACCCCCAGGGCCTCTTATTTTATGTATAGTCATATGGGAACGTTTTTCCCGAAGAGCCCGAGCTAGAAACCTCCCGCTTTTATTGGCAAACTCATAATAAAGCTTGTGGGAGAGGATGAATCTTTTCTTGACCACTTTGCCCAGCTCAGTGAGAAGTCGCAAGCGAGCATTTGTGAGTTCCGAAAGAGTCGACGCAGCCAGAGTCTGTTTATGTGCCCTCTCCAAAGAGCGTATCCTATCTGTAAGTAGCTGCAAACGTTGCTGTCTGTCTTTCTTACGTCTCGTTGCTGCCGCTATAAGGCAACAACCCCGGATAACACATTTATGAGCTTCCCACTGCGTAAGGGGGGAGGTATCCGAAGAGCCATTTAAAGAGAAATATTCACGCAGATCAGAGCGAATGTCTTGTTCTATAGCACAGTCTGCTAGAAGCGAGGCGTCTAAGCGCCATAGCTTCGAGCGAGCAAATTTCTCCGGGAGCCGCAAGGTTACGGTTATGGGGTGGTGATCGGAGAGGACCATCGGCTCTATAGAAGCAGCATGTAGAAATGGGAGGTCCGATTGTGACAGAAAAAGGTAATCAATCCTAGAATACTTATTGTGCGGCGGAGAAAAGAACGTGTAATCCTTAACAGTGGGGTGGAGTGTGCGCCAGGAGTCATGTAATTGCAAGTGTTGCAACTGCAAATGTATCTGCCTAAGGGCCTTAAAAGGCAAAAACGAACTGCCGGAGGAGGAGTCTAGCAATGGGTTTAATGGGACATTCAAGTCCCCCCCCAGTATCAGCATACCTGATTGAAACTCAGCCAAAGTAGCAGCAGTCATACGCATGAACGAGACCTGTTTGGTATTGGGAGCATAAATGTTGGCAAGTGTGTGATGGGTCTGTTGGAAAAAGAGCCCTTTACAAACAGATATCTGCCCTCCGGGTCAGCAAGGGAATCCTGTAGCACGAATGGAAGATGTCTGGCAAACAGGATAGCCACTCCTTTCGATTTAGCCAGTGGATTGGTGGCATGAAGAACAGTAGGGTATCTGAAGTTAAAAAGCTTGGGTATGGAGTCCCTGCGAAAATGCGTTTCCTGGAGGAGGAGTATATCCGCCCTTTGCTTATGCGCGTAAGAAAAGCAACATAGATCGCTTTTCGGGAGTGTTCAAACCCTGAACATTGAGTGAAAGAATTTTTAAGGACAGCAGTCCCGCGTTAGAGGCGGGAGAAAGCATGACTGTCGAGCTTGTTCGCGGAAGCCTGATGACACAACTGCAAATGTGCAGGGAGGGAGGAGAAAAGAGAAAAAAAAAAAAAAAAAAATGGGGGGGGGGGGTGGAGTAGGAGAAGAGGGAGAGAAGTAAGGGGGGGGGGGGGGGGGTGAGAGCGAGAAAAAAAAAAAAAAAAAAAAAGGAGAAAGAGAACTCCCAAGAGAGAGAAAAAAAAAAAAAAAAAAAAGAGGAGAGGGAGGAAAGGGGGGGAAAGTACTACACGGCTCGGGGAGAAGACCAGCTAGTCCACGTATGAAAGGAGAAGTACAGAAAGAAGGAGGAAAAAAAAAAGAAAAAGAAAAAAAAAATAGAGCCAAAGAGAGAGAGAAAAAAAAAAAAAAAAAAAAAGGGGGGGTGAGAAAAAACGAGAGAGAAGAAAAAGTAGAGGAGAGAAAACTAATAATAGTAGCCTAATGTAGGAGGTCAGTGAAAGCTCACAGAGCTCACTGTGTGGGGAACGAAGTAAGCGTTGAGCCAAGAGTGAAGCAACCGCCGGCCGGTCGCCTTGTAAAGTGCATAATCAAAAAGACAAAACTAAAGGAGGGTGAGTGTTGAAAAAGGGGGGGCTCAAGCAAGGCATGTAATACTGTGTACAGTAAAGGCCAAGCTAAAAGGGAAAAGACCTTGGACAACCCCAAGAGGTGATAAGCCAGGAGGCGTATGCGGGTGCCCGCGGCGGGCACGCTGGCAAAAAGGGGCAACAGTGACGGGATAATAGGTCACAGATATTCCATTATACGGATTGAGAAGATATCGAGGGGCTAACCAATCCTGCACGAGGACAGGGCAAATTATATCCGTATAAGAACAGAACCTACAGGCAGGATATGTAAAACAGTAGATCTGTGAGAGGCCGTAAGGAGTAATACAGGCTTATCAATTAAAGAAGCAATAATACAACATAACATATGAACAAATGCCATACAGGAAAAACAAATTTCAATTTTCAATACAAAAACTGAGGTCAGGAGAGAACCCTAGAAAACAGTATACCCCAGCTTCAGGCATCCGTACTACTCAGGATCCCCAGACTCAGTGCCAGAACTGTTACCCCGTGGAGACGAGCTCATCTAATTATAGCAAAATATGGAACGGATTCTACCAAAACCCCTGTGACACCCACGAGAATGAGCAGCACCTCTCCCATAACCAATGCTGAAAGGAGGGGGGGGGGCACACCCCCAGGACTGGGGGGAAGCATAGAGCCCCAAGACAGCCGTAAGCGCTTACATAAAAGCAGGTCACAGGGGAGTACACCAACCGGCTCCGTGAGGCCTCAAACAAAGTGCGCAGAGGTGATGGTCATTCACGCGGCATTGTTCAGAATGTAACAGGGCTCCCATCAATCCCCTGGCAGCAGCAATGTGAGGTAGATCCCTCTCCCCCCCCCCACCCCCCTCCCCCTAAATAACAACTGCCCCTCATCAAAATCTCGTATCTAGTGCAGAACTCAAAAAGGATATCAAAAGTAACCACGGGTATCATATAGAGCACGTGTCCGAAGCAGGAGCAGAGGCAACTCCCTCCGGTCAAATAGACCCCAAAAGGCTGCAAAAATCCTTCAGATGAAGCCGGGTCGCGGCCTGGGCTTGTAGTGCAGTACAAACTGGAAGGAGCCGGCCTTCCCGAGAGCTTTCACCAAACCGGAACAAGAGGAGCTTAAGACAGGAAGTGAACCGGGCACCCGGAAGGAGATAGAGACCCCTGCCGTGGGAGCAAGACCATTCTTCTTCAGTAGGCAATATACTGCGTGGAGATAGCTCCACGATGCAATAGGCGCAGAGATCCAGAGCAAGAGCAGTAGGCTTGTTAGAGCAAGGAGAATCCGCAAACCAATGGGGTGTATACCGGGTGTCGATCTTGAACAAGTCTCCTGACCTGTACGCTAATAAATATCACCCCAAAACCTGGGGAGGTGGCATATCCCATGGATGACTAAAGCCTGCGGGAGCGACTGTAACGAGGCAACAGTAACCGTTGGGGCAAACCAGTAGAGCCCTACTCAAAGCAAAAGTAGCTGGCCAATCACAAATCAACAGGAAAACTGGAAAAACGGAGGCTGAGAGCCTGCTGGTGTAGCGGATCATTGGTTCTCGTGCCGAGGCTTCCTGTGCGCCGGGGAGGCCGTGGGACTGGAAGTGTCCATAGAGGCCCCTGCAGAGAATCGTGGAGGTGTCGAAGGGACCATCCGGCGCCGTCGCTGAGCAGGGTTAGGCCCGCCCGTTGCACCATCTTCAGCTCTCAGATCTGGGGCACGTGGCAACCTCATAGACCCGTTCCAATCGGGTAAGGCAATCGGAGGAATATCCAAAGCAGAGCAAAAAGATGGCAGTTCGTCAGGAACACGTAGGTTGAAATTACGGCCATTCACTTGAGCAGAAAGGCAGAACGGAAACCGCCATCTATAGGGGATGTTGCGCGTGCGGAGAGTATCCAATAGGGGGCGCAGCGCCCGCCTTTGTTGCAGGGTCAGATTGGATAGGTCCTGATATAGCTGTATCTCCGCCCCCTCATAAGCAAGATGTCTTCTCCCCCTGGCGCATTTGAGGATATCCTCTTTAAGCGGGTAACTTTCAAGACAGCAAATTACGTCCCTGGGAGGGTCTGTGTCTCCCCCCCTAGGACGGGTTGCCCGGTGTACACGTTCAATAGCAATCATGGTTGAAGGTGGGCGACCTAGGAGGTCATTAAAGATAGCTATTACCGCTTTAGGGACATCACAAGGTTCCACTGATTCAAGAAGGCCCCGGACCCTAATGTTGCGTCTGCGTCCACGATTGTCTAAGTCCTCAATGTGTCTATAAAAATCTCGAATGGTCGACACGTGCAGCGCTGATTGTTGTTGTAAATCAGAAATTGCCGCCTGATTCTGCCTGGTATCCAGCTCCACCCGCTCCACCCTTGTGCCCATAGAGCGGATGTCATCTCTCAATTCAGTGAGGGCAGAGGTTAATGTGGTGGTTAAGGTGGTCTTTATATCAGCTGCCACAGCCTGGAGGTCCCTTAATGATAGGGAATGTGTAGCACGTGAGGAATGTGAGGAATCCAGCTGTGGCACTGTGTCCAGCACAGCATATTCGGCTGTGCTTGCAGAGCCTGTGTCAGAGACTGCAGAGGGAGGGGGAGAGGGGGAGGGAGCTGGAGAGGGAGAGGGCTGCGGCCCGTCTTTCAGCTGGGAGCGGAAGAGCTCCTTTATATGCCTCCCCTGAGTGTTCTGACCCCGCGGGGACCGCGATCTGGCCCCAGAGGGTGCCCTGTCGGTCTTCCCCATAGCAGAGGGGAGATGTCTCACCCGTCAATGCAGAGCGGCAGCAAGGTAGGAACCGGCCGGCGGGAGCTCCGTGATTACGCGCATCTTCACTCGCGGCTAGGCCACGCCCCCCATACACAGTAATTTAGCATAATTCAGCACAATATAGAAACTATACACAAGCTGTCAGCTTTTCCTAAACTACTCCAACACACATTGACAGATGGCTGCTGGAAACCCACCCTGTTAAAGTTGGAGGGCTGTCACACAACAAAGCCTCCTTTATTGGCCATTATCCTGTTGACTAAAGTTGAAAGGTCAGACATGGCAATATATCCTTTAAAATTTAGTCTGGAGAATTTCACTATAAATGTATTCATATTGTAAACCTCAAACCTCCCAGATTTGGCCCTAACCTTATCCCTAGTGTAGATAAAAATAATGGTTCACAGAGCTCTGCCTTACAGAAGGGTATGCATGTTGTATAATAGCATTTTACTCGCAGATTTTATTCATATTACTACTGTTTGGGAGGTGTAAGAGATGGTTGGGCAGTGGTGCAGCATATGTATATATCTATATTTATATTTTTCCTCTTTATGTCTTATTGAAGTCTTGCTTTATTGCAGTCTAAAAACATATGAAAACAAGTAAAACAATACACACAAAAACATATAAGCTAATAACAATGTGTTTTGCTATGGTTGAAATACAGCAATTTTTGTTATCACCAAAACATACATAAAAAATTTTAGGTAGTCAGAACTGAGACACAGGGAACTGTCAAAATGTTCACCCTTACCCAAATATTGAATACAATTGGTTGTCAGTGGAACAAGATAAGGGAATTCTGAACTGATCCAGGTCGCTCTTGAACCCCTTAGCAACCACATGTAGTGCTGCAGCAGACCTTTTGCATGAAGCCAAATACTTTGCACAATGTATTTTACATGCGCCTGGAAGTTTCATTAAGCATCAAGGAGCCACATAGGCATCAAGAAATCAGCTGTTACCATTCATTTTCTAACCAGCGCTAGAAACATTACAGCATATAATAGCTTCACTTTTCTTTGTTCTATTGTTTATACAGTAAAGCAAGCCCAATATCTGCTCTATTGTTCTTGTCTGCATTCTGAAATATGCCTCAGTTAACAGATTAAACAAGAATAATCATTGTGCATTTTCTTTTGTTTTCCTTATGAAACAAGATATGCCTTAAACCATACAGATTACAGATTCCCTAATCATGATTTTTCAGCTTCTGTATTAGTTCCTTTCCCCTACTTCATTTGTTGTTGTGTTACATTGCATAGAATTATTCAGGTTAAGTATGTTTACAATAATAGTTACAATAATGCTTTGCGCATTATTATCCTGAGTTTGTGATTTATTTATTGGAATATATATATATATATATACACAAATATACATCCAATATATATTGAATAAGAAACCATTTGACCATTTTTAAGAAGATAACCTAGCAAAGGCCCTCATTAAAAAGTCAGGACTTTTTCAAATTGTCAAGGGTCAGTAATATTGCAGAAATCAGGAGTTACTAGTAAGTGATGCATGGTTAATAGATCGGTGGCAAGTACTACAAAGTGAAAGGATCAGGAACAACAGAGATCAGAGGTCAGTATTATGTAACATAAAGTGCAAGGGTCAGTAGTAAGAACTATTGAGTGCATATGTCAGAAGTAAGTAATGTAGAGTGTAATGTCGAGTTCAGTGACCAGTAAGTCAAAGTACACTACATATGGCAGAGTGTCCTCCCCCTCTGTCTGCCAATGTCATACACTAAGCTGCTGGTTGCCTTTAGGGGACACAAGGGCCTCAAACACTCATCATCACCCCAAAATATTGACCTAACCCAAGAGTCACTTTCAGTCATTGAGAAATCCTGCCAGCCAATGAGATCCTTAAACTGAGAGTACCCACCAATAAGGTCCCCGGAATAAAGGCCTTCAGCCACTGAGGCATGCCAGTGGGGATGGACAGCATACAGTTAGGGTAATTAGCATTCACACTGCTCAGATACAGTATCCAGAGGCTCAGTGGGCTGGGTGGATTAGGTGATCAGATCCAAAGGGTTGCTGTTTTGCCCAGATCAGTGGTCTCTAAACTGCAGCCTGGGAGGCAGATGTGAATTGAATGTTTTAAAAAGGTATTGGGAGGAGACTGCCCAGCAAAACTTATGCTTAAAAACTGGTCATGATTGATTGTCCCCTAGGCAGTTTGACCACAAAAAAAGGCAAGTAAGTCATTATAAACCATGTGTTGGCTGTGATCAACTGGTAGATCACAGCCTGAGTCTTCAAAGCTGAACTCTGAAATCTTATAAATAAAATTAATATATTCCTCATTAGCTAAAAAAGATATATGTTAGCCACAAGGCATTACAAAATGCCAATGTAAACTGAGGGTACAACCTTGTAAAAGTAGCAGTGATATAATTACAATGAAGTAAAGCAGAGCTGTGTGAGGAACCCAATAGTTTCACCCACTACAGGTTGCCTACAGAAAAAAACAGGAGGAAGGTGGGTATCAGACCAATTAGGCTTCACAAGTAGAGAGAGAGCAGTAGGGATGAATCAAATGTATCTGGGTTTGGCTAGGGTACTTTTGGCAAACGTTACCTAAGCACAAAATGCAGGTTCTGAACCCCACTGAAATCAGGAAAGACAAGGGATTGTCAAACAAAGAACATGGACAGTTTGGGCAATGCTGGTGCACCAAAGCAAAAAAAAAAAGTTCAACAAACTCTATTTGACAAAACGAGAAACTTTAATAATGCTTAAAATGAAACATTAAAAATGTTAAATTCCTTCAAGCAACATGCTTGGGGGATGCTCTGAACTTGCCTGTGAAATGGTTAATTTGTGCGCTGTATAGAACCTACTACATCAACACCAATATTTACAAACAAAACAGTCCATGTAGATGGCCAGAAAGTGACCAATAGATGTTATTGGGGGATTCTGTGCAAAAAGAAAAAAAAGACAAAAGAGGTGGGGTCCCTAAAATGCATTACAGACCCCTTTCTAGCATGCAGCCCTGGCAAGCTAAATGGGGGATGAACATGTAGCCCCACCTTCCTGAACCATGCCAGGCCTGATGCCCTCAACATGGGAAGGGAACCTTGCCAGGGGGAACCCCATGCTGATGAAAGTTGGGCGTCTTCTCCACAACCCTAGCCCAATGGTTGTGAGGGTGTATGGAAGGGGCTTACTTATATCTGGAAGCCTTCTTTAAAATAAGGGGGACCACAGATATTCCCCCATCCTGATACACACTAATAGTCCCACAATGTAAATACCATCATCAATCACATCCTCAGTGGCTCCCTAACAATCACCCTGAGCAGGAAATTGCCACCTTTATCAGTAGTTTTAATAAAGTTGCTAAATTATTCACTTCTGTTGCATACAGATGGTGGCTTGGCTCTGCCAAACACCTTATTCAGTTTGGATGTCCAACAAACTCAAAATGTGCTAAATTGAGACTGAACATGGGTTTAGTTTTAACTGGAAACCTATCATCTGGACTTGGTAAAGTGTATACGTTTGTATTGGGATGGGGATATCTGAGGACCCATTATTTTAAAGGGGTCTTCCAATGTAAAAGGAGATTCTACACTGAACATCAGCATATAAAGGTCACTTACACTGACTACTTACGTGTCTAACAGGGGCATATACAACTGACTGCCAATGTAACTGAGGAATTTACACCAGGCCCTAGCATAACAGGTGACTGCACCCTGACCAGCAATATAGAAAGGGCAGATACACTGACCACCAATGTAAATGGTACACTCATGCTAACCACACAATGTACTCGGTACATTTATAGTAACCACTAATGTAAAAAAGGAACAGCTGGCAGATATGGGAAATAGGATGGGGAGCCTAGGTTACCATATAGAACCAGTGAGTTTGTGGTCAAAATAGCTGGCAAAAGAGACCACTGACCATTCCTGGGGGTCTTGCAGATATTTTATTTGGTTATTATATTCATTCACTAAGCCAAAAAAAATAATCACTGCAAAGGAAAATGCATTCACTTAGCTTAGTGAACAAGTAGATGTTTTTGCTCATTTCAATCATCCAATCATGTGCAGGCAAAAATTTGTTTTTGGTTTTTTTTGGTTTTTTTTTTCAATTTTCCTTGCACATAACTAGGCATTCTTTTTAAAGTGAAGCTTCACTTTTTTTTTCTGTCTTTTCACTGAAATAAATGAAATTTCCTTTAGTAAAATCAACCATGAAAGTCTTCAAACTGTCAGATGTTTCTTTCAATGGAAGATGTAATAAATGTGTAAAAATCCACTCAACGATGAGTACAACTGATCCACTCCTGTATTCTGTTTACTAAAGTATTTAACATAGCAAAAATTTTAGCTGGCTTTTGGTTTTCTTCTTCTGTGGTGATTAGAATGTATGATTTTTTTACTCTTACTACAACACTATAAATGCTGATAACAACTAAGTTTATATTAAAATTATGGTTTATGCATAGGTTGCACTATTATGTCTATTCATAGCTGTGTGAAGTTGTTTGTGGCTTATTGGATATAGTTTTGTAAAAAAAATGTTTCTCTGTGTTAGATAGTATTTTGCGATAAATAATGGTGCATGAAACACATCATTAAACCACATCTCCCTCCACAAAGTACTGCTACAGGGTGTGGCAGGGCTCACAAAATCACACATAACAGAATATATATATGTGATTTGCATTTATTATATGGGTAGGTGGCATGTTGCTTGTGTGTCGCTCTATAACCTAATCACCTACCTCATTGGGAGCGGCTAAGCATATCAAATCAATCAGTCACCGGGTATATAACCATCGCACTTGGCCAGATATTCCCCCGCCGGCACACCTGGTAATCTCTGTGCAAAGCTAACAGGGGAGAGACCCTGGTGTGTACACAACACAGGTCTCACTCCCCTGTCAGCAAGGACATGCACAAGCACAAGTCGGAGAAATACAAAACCATGCCATGTCCTACCCAAATAAACGCGAGGACACAGCACACCAAGCCAAGCAAACACAGCACACAGCACAAACCCCATTTGATAGTCCCAGATGTTAACCCCTCTTCCTCTGCCTAGTGTCATTAGTATACAGTGTCAGTGCTTTTTTATTAGCATTTGATGTACTGTATTAGTGTCACTTGGAGATATCAGTGGCAAGTTTAGTCAGTTCCCATCCATAGTGTCAGAATGCTGCCTGACCGTAGTCCCCCCGCAGGTCCTGTAATAGAGTCCACTGATCGCCGCCATTACTAGTATTGAAATAAAAAAAGCGAATTACAGTAAATATATCATTTATATATAGGCGCTACAAACTTATCACAATAAACCAATTAATTTACACGTATATGGTATGTTATTTTGGGGCAACAGACATGTAGCAGAATACAGATTTTGGCCTAAAATTTATTGACAATATTTGGCTTGAAAATAATAAATTTAAAAAAAAAAAATAACATTTTTTCACATTGGACATAGTTTAATAGCAAAAAGTAAAAAATGTTGTTATTTGTGTTTTTAAATTGTCAGAATATTTTTTTTTATAAAAGCAAAGAAAAAAAAAATGTAGAGGATGTGATCAAGAATGAGCCAACCAATAAAGAAATGGAAAAAAAATGGACACAAATATAATTTATGTCTAGGCATTGTATGACCAGCGTGGCAATTGTCAGTTTAAAGTAAAGCAGACACCATATCCTTTATCACAAAAAATTGGCCTGGCCAGAAGTGGGGTAAATCTTCTGGGAGGGCAAGAAGGGGAACCAGAATAACCTTCAGTAACGCAATTTGATTTTGGTGACATGGATTATTTCATTGCATTTAATGTACATGAAGCTTGCTTCTGGCCTGGCCCATCGGTGAACAATAAACCAACAGATCTTACATAAACAACTTATCAATTCATTCAACAAAAAAAGGTAAAGTGTGTGGCGAAAAAAATAAGCACAAACGCAACCAGTTTTTAAAACCCTAAATTGTATAGTGGTTATAATTTTCTCTTTCCATTTAAAGCACCGCAGCTCTCTATTTCCATTTAAACGTGTATGTTATTACCTACAGTTACTGAGATAAAAAATTGTAATTAAACATTAATAATGTTGGCACTGAATCCTGTCCAATCTCCACACACTCCGCACAGGTCCACTTAACGACAATTAAAGTTGTTGTAAAAAAAAATGAAGATTTTATATTACCTTTATACATATATGTCCTAGCGTAACTCTGTTTATTCAGATGATAAAAAGATAAAAAAAATATTGATACTCACAATATGTGAAAGCATTCAAGAGCATGGAAGTGAAAAAATCCTCCCTCAGCCTTTTTTTCCCTGGTGGTAAAGGTGGTAAGATGACGGAGAACTGGAATGAAGTGGAGCCTCCATGGATGGTCTAGCCCTCAAAGTGAGCAGCAGCAACTGGAGAGAAACACACGGCCGCCATTGCATATGCGCCTGGACCAGCCGGCGCTTCATACACTTCCTCACGTCCCAATAAGAACACAACACAGGGAGGAAGGGGTGGAGATGATAGACATTGCCCTACTGGTTTGCTATAAAATGAGGCCGTTTCAGAGGGTCGTGGCGCCTCCTTTATCAAGTCATCCCCGCACCACCCCGCCTGCCCAGGGGCCTTAATCGGATAATATGACAGTAACATTTTTTAATAAACAACTGAAGAGGATGGGGGTGTCCTTATTTTAAAAAAAACACATCTCTTTATGCAAAAAGTTTGCCTTTTTTTGTAACATTTTAGTTTGGAGAATAAATTATTCTGGAGTAAATAATCTAAAAGATGGCAATTAAAAAAATTAGGTAAATGGTGTTGTAAAATGGTCCACTATCCATGCATCCTCCTCATGTCTACACACAATCATTTTGGTGGCATTGGGGATGTATGAAGACAATGCGTCAGCCAATGTGCTGTAGTTAAAAAACGAAAGGTTAATATTTTTGTGCCCTCCTCTTTAACTTCTTGTATGGTCTAAAGTGCATAGAGGCTGATGTCATCATGGCAAAGGAATTTGGGCATAGCAAGCCCATATGTATGGTGTATTGGCCTTGTATATATTCAACTAAAAATGAAGGAAAGGAGGCAGTTTTTACCCTTTTTTTCATGGTTTGGGCATATCTAACAGTGGTCTCCAAACTGCAAAGCCCGGGGGCAAGATAGTGTGGCCCTTGGCTTGCATTTATCTTTCCCTTGGGGCACAATATCCACCAACTGACAATGTTGATGGGGCACTATTTCCTTCCCATTGACAACAACAATGGGCGCATCTATTCACTCCATTACAAAATAATGATCGGGAAGCTAGCATTTCTTTTCTTTCTTCAAATCAATAATAGAGCATTGTTTATGCCCACATGATGTTGGAACATCTTCTACTCCCACTGGTCACAGTCCAGCCCCACTAAAGTTAAGATTGCGTAGACTGTCCCTATTGCTTAGAAAGTTTTGAGACCCCTGGCCCATATATCCTCAAATATCACTAGAAGCACTTTTAATAATCTTACAGAAATGTATATTTTGTAAGATTGGCAAGCATACTTTACATATAACTATATTACACTGACACATTCAAAAATGCGAGCTCTAGATCCATCCTCACAAGCCCCTCATACCTGTCTAACTCATAAGCTCATTTTTATTAGTGGAGACTCTTCTGATCCCACAGTAACAGTGAGTGCCCAGGAAACTTTAAACAGTTCAATTTCATCCTTTTTAGATGGAAAAAAAATTAAAACGTAGAAAGTAAATCTTACACCATACTCCTACCACACCCACTCCCCTGGTCCTCGCTGCACTTACTTCTCAGGGGCTGATGAGTTACTCTTCTCCTTCTTCTTATCTGTATGGAGCTTTCAAGACATACCAGGGCAAATTCTCTCTCTGTCCAGTGAGTGACCTATCAGAATTACTCGTGATCCCATTCCCAAAGCCCCTCCGAAAGACAGATGGAAAAGAGCAGGCATTTCGACGTATCCCTGGACTGCGACACTGACTACATGGGTAACTAATAACACGTACATCAGTCCATGGAGGAGTAAGTTACAGCAGGACCAGGTACGATGAGTTCGTGGATGGAGGTTTTAAGGGTGTCTTAGACTCACCTTTTTATTTTTTCTGTAAACGGTAAACTAACTCTTTTAAAGGTCCAATGCACCCGAGGTGGTCAGCATACAAATGATCCTATCAATTCTCCACAACAAAAAAACAACACCATGCATGTTTTGATCAATATCGTTTTATTGAAAATCATATTTATTCAAGATATAGTAACCTAACTATAGATTAGCCATGATTTAATCTTTTCTCTATGACTAAGATCCTGTAAAGTGGAAACACAATTGGATCAGCGTGAGAGAGGTGTTCTTAGCAAAGGCACGACCTATATATACCACAGCACACACTGGATTTTAAAAAAGAACACGAGATTATCCGACTAGCACAGATGAATTTTGATGCCAGCTTTAGAATGCCATTTTCTGAGACCATGTAATGGAGCAGTAGTCACTTTTCCCAATCACACATACTTATCGCACAGCACTCATGTCACCGAGGATGTAGACAAGGAAACAGATCTGCAACATACTACCCTCTATTAAAAACTCAACAATGCACTCTTGGCATTCTGAAAAGAAAACAAACTAGCTGCCATAGGATGATTCGTAGCTTCCTCTATAGCCCCCAGTATAATAATACCAACTCATGGACAAGATTAACTGTAACTTTAATTTTCCACTCAATCCTCTGCCTTATATTTCTCTAATCCAACACAAGATTAAGCTACCAATATACTTCAGCCAATTCAGATATGTAAATAATATGTAAATCCGTGTACAAGTCTATTGAAAGTTTTAACATCATACAATATTCTCATTTAGAAGAGCCTTTTTCTTTCTTACACGAGTTAAAACAATTATACAACAGCTCTAGAAATTCATGTACAGTACAGTCATGCATTCTCTTTATATCATAGGCTTCACTTTTCTGATCTATCTACTGAAATTAACAGAATATAATTGTTTAAAGAGTCCTAATTTTGTCTCTCCATCACACCTTCGATTTATTTTCTGTTTCTTTCAAAGAAAATTAATGACAGAGTGTTTTGTTTTTAACCCTTTACAGATTCTCACTTCGTTCCTAGTTACAATCCTTTTCATAGAAAACATCAAAAATAACTTGTGAGTAACTGGTACAAAACAGGTCCTGAGAATAAAGATAGATCTCACGGTAGGGGTAAATTGGGGAGTAGGGGATTTGAGATGTCATGTGTCGAGAGTGTAGGCTATATCGTTGGGGGAAAAGCGAAGATGATGAAGTTGAGCGGATGCACTCTCAGTATGTGTGCGCTACTTGGCGAACTTTATAAGGCAGAAATTACATCACGTAAGCTCAATCTACACAGGAAACAAACACACAACGTAAGAATTCGTATGTCATCTTACCACTTGTCCCTCTTATCAAAGAGGCGGCGGATTAAAGTACCAAGTCGGGAGTCTTGTTGTAAAATGTCATGCTTATTAAAGTTGCCCACTAACAAAGCTGGTAAACATAATACACAATGGGGGTTCACATACACCATAGGTCCCTTCTAATTTATCAAAAACACTATGGCTACAGAATAACAGTGATTGTTGAATCCCACATTAGCAACTTGTAGCAGCTTACCAACGAAGTGAATAGCGACATGTGGGAATATAGGCGCGTTGGTTTCTGTGGGTAACATCCTAAATAAACCTTTCCGAGTTTGATACAGATCAACTGCTTATCCAAAAAATTAAGGAACACTTTTCTTAAATCCCAGAGTCATAAGCATCAAACTCACTGAAACTCCTGGAATGTTGATCTGGTCAGTTAAGTAGCAAGCAGAGGGGTTGTTAATCAGTTTCAGGTGCTTTAGTATTAATTAAATTAACAACAGGTGCAGTCGATGTGCAACAATGAGACAACCCCCATAACAGGAATTGGTTTTTACAGCTGGTGACCACTGACATTTTTTCCGCTACTCACATCTGTTTATGACTGTTTTTCACTCTGAGTTTTGCATTTGGAGCTAGGTCAGCTGGCCACACTACTGGTAGCATGGGGCGATATCTGGACCCTACAGAGCACTGTGCTGGCAGTCCAACTCCTCCAGGATGGCACATCAATATGTGTCATTGCCGAAAGGTTTGTTGTGTATGCCAGCACAGCCTCAAGAGCATGGAAGGAGATTCCAGAGAACAGGTAATTAATTCTAGGAGAGCTGGCATAGGGCCGTAGATGGGGTCCTTAACCCTATCACTAGCGACCTGTATCTACTCCTTCTTGTGATTAAGGAGAACAGGATGACACTGAGCCAGAGACCTACAAAACGACCTCCAGGCAGGCCACTGGTGTAAATATCATCTCTGACCAAACAATCAGAAACAGACATTATTTAGGGTGGCCCTGAGGGCCCAAAAGCTCCTTAGTGGGCCCAGTGCTCACTACCCGCCACCATAGAGCTCAATTGGCATTTGCCATATGAACACCAGAATTGGCAACGATCTGGCAACCGGCACCCTGTGCTTTTCAACAGATGACAGCAGGTTCAGCCCTGAGCAAACATAGTAGCGATGAAAACAGATCTGGAGAATGCCATGGAGAACATTATGCTGCCTAGTAACATCATTCAGCATGGACCCGTTTTGGTGGTGGGCTCAGTGATGGTCTACGGCGAGTATATCCATGGAGGGACGCACAGACCTCTATAGACTAAACAATGGCACCCTGACTGCCATAGGTATTGGGATGAAATCCCTGGACCCCATTGTCCAGACCCTACGCTCCTGCAGTGGGTCCTGGGTTTCCTCCTGGTGCACGACAATGCCTGGCCCATCATGTGGGTGAGAGTATGAAGGGGCAGTTCCTGGACCTAAATCCAATAGAACACTTCTGGTAAATCATGTTTTGGTTCCCATCTGATGCCACCAAATTGCATCCTCTAGACTGTTTCAGGAGCTCAGTGGATGCCCTGGTCCAGAAGATAGGGATGGAAATACCCCAGGACACCATCCATCCTCTCATTAGAGAGTAAACCCACGATGTTATCAGACATGCATACAAGCACCTGGGGGCCATACAAACTAATGGAGTACCATTTTGAATTGCTGCAATTACATTGTTAGCAAAAGCAGGACTAGTCCTGCTGCATAATTTTTACACTTTGATTTTTGGGGTGTCTTTTAATTCAGTCCTCTGTGTAGGTTGATAGAATTTTCATTTCCATCAAATGCTGCATCCTTACGTTCCTAACACATTATTGCCCCAGTCCATATCATATAGCTATCCAGCATGATATTTTTCCCCATTGAGATCTGATGTTTTCAAAGTTTTCAAAGTGTTCCCTTTTTACTTTTTTGAGCAGTGTATATATATATATATTCATAATACTATAGTGAGGTAACAGAAGTATTTGCAAGTTCTCCTACTTAGAAATCATGGAGGGGTCTGAAATTCTACATTGTAGGTGCAATCCCACTCTGAGAGACAGAATTTAGAGAAAAAAATACAGGAAATCACATTGTATGATTTTTTAAAAGAATTTATTTGTCTTGCACTGCTGAACATAAGTATTTGAACACCTGAGAAAATCAGTGTTTTAATATCTGGTACAGAGAAGCCTTTCTTTGCAATTACAGAGGTCAAACGTTTCCTGTAGTTTGTTGACCAGGTTTGCACACACTGCAACAGGGATTTTGTCCCACTCCTCCACCACAATCTCCTCTAATCTGTCAGGTTTCGGGGCTGTCCGCTGAGCAACACGGAGTTTCAGCTCCCTCCAAAGATGTTCTATTGTATTGGAATTAGTGTTGAGACTTTTGAAATTATTTATCAAAACAATAACCTTAATTCTGACAGCAAACCAGCCTAGCCATCTGCTAAAGGTTAACTTGTCTTGGTTGGAAAATTCGAATTGACCCTCCGAGCTAAGAAATGTAAATAATGTGAGAAGGGATTTTTTCCTAGAGGACAATAGACTGTTTGCCTATCCACAGGGGGTTTAATTCCTAAGTTTAGGCTGGTGACTATAAGCTAAACTAAGTGTATATATGTCAACATAATACTGTTTATATATATTGGGGTTGAGTTGGAATACCATCTACAAAAGTTAAACAGACAGCCAGATGAGACATTGGACCTTCAAACATTGAGTCATCACACATAACTAAAAGACAATGATGAGACGGGAAACTTAAACTGGTTGAAATATTTACATAAACCTTGGCAGATTGTGATGAACCTACAAACTCTCTCGAACTATCACAAATATGCTAGTTATCCACTAAGGTTGAGAAAGTATAAAATGGTTGTTTACTCTGACTCCAACACAATAGCCAAGGTAAACAGAGAGTCTTTCCCCCTATCACTAACTTGAGTATAAGAGATGAGAAAAAAATAAGAAATATTGTGAATTAGCATATACGTTGAATGTCTTATCAGGAAACAAGAGTGCTTTCACACAAGTTGTATCTCAGAGAAATGAATAACTGAATATACACATATATTCCATGGTTCCTATTTAGAACCTATTATAGGTATGATCACCTATATATACCTGGATAAGACGTATAGTTTAATACCTAAAATCACCTTGAGTTCCACCCGAGGTATGAGTCATCATAAATACTCAAATTGTTCTATGAGCTCTGACCGCCACTTAGTGGACAGGTGAGAGATAGCTTAAGTACATACATTTCTCAACCAGCCAATCAAAAAGCCTGGTGGGAGGGTCTCTTAGAACAATAGTTTAGTGGTATAAAAACCCATGCACCTCATTTAGAAAAGAAAAACCTCATTAAAAAAAAAAAGACCTCATAAGAAAAAACTCACTAAAGAAACTTCATTGAAGAACCTCACTGGAAAAGACTGAAAACCGGTCTGAAGACATCTGAAGAAATCCTGATCTCTGCTGAATATCCCCTCTTCCATCTTTTCAAACTTCCAAAACTTTACTAAATTTCTAAATCTCTGTGCTCTCTAACTTCCTACATTCTCCTACACTATTGAACTATATATCTCACTTTCCCCCTGTGGTCATCCTGAAGGCGTTCCATTGCCAGCTGGTTATTAATATTAGTAAATTTAATAGTTTTAATTTATTTTTTAATATATCTTTAATCCTATATGGCCACGTTAATATATATATAATTTTTGTACATAAAATAAATTTTTATATTTATCTATTATAAGGCAAATTTTGTGTGTTATGGTACGAAATCATACTGGCTAAAAGAATTCAAGGTTTAATAATAAGTGGTGATCAAATTATCAAGTGTCCAAATTATTGGTTTACTAAATATTTGCCGTATTTTAACGGCTGGAGGCACTGTAATATTTCATCTAAGGGAAAGGACACCGCCCTTTAAATAGAATAAATCCTTACATAAACCACCACAGGATAAATTTGGAGGGCACTGCTGAGAGAGCCATAGAAATCGTACCATAACACAAAACGCACTGGTGATTGTATATTTGTACACTTTATTCAAACATAATATTTTTGTATCAAAATGGCATCCAGTAATCACGGATCCACCTCTTCCAAGCATAACGAGGAAAATCTGGCGGCCCAAGATATTGAGGGAGGAACTCCCAAGCCAGCCCGAAAAGCCTGCGGTACTTGGGCAGAAGTATGTTGAATGTGGCCAATAATTATTCAACCCCAAGAGAATTGAGTTTTGGGGATAGCAATAATGAATTTGTGGATGAAGAGAAAAGAGCAGGCTTGAGAGCACCTTTGAGGACCTGTTCAACCATTAAAGGGCCAGGTTGTTGGGTTTTTAATAGCATTTGCTGGAGCAGAAAAAGTGAAATAAAGCCGTGACAGACTTCTCCTAGAAGCTTGGCCACAGTTATGGCAAAAAAGTTCATGACCCCTTGGAGATGCCCAGGAGTTTTGCATGAATTGGGCATAAAATGTTGCTCTGAAGCATCTAAGTCACAACAATTAGAAGAAACACAGTCTGCTGAACATAATACTACACAAAAACATTAGATGTTGCCATGGTTTAATTTAATTGCACATAACATGTAAACATTCACAGTGATAGGGAGGAAAAAGTATGTGAGAGGCCCTAAAAGTGCTTAATGACTTCTCCCAGAGCTAATTGGAGCCAGGAGGAGTGAGCCAACTTGACTCCAATCAGTGTGATGATATTGGATGTGTTGCTGACAGCTGTCCTGCCCTTAAAAAAACACACACCTGTTTTGGGTTTACTGGTTTCAAGAAGACTGTCATCTGTCTTGATGTGAACCATGCCTTGCAGAAAAGAGCTCTCAGAGAAGACCTACGATCAAGAATTGTTGACTTGCATGAAGCTGGAAAGGGTTACAAAAGTATCTCCAAAAGCCTTGATGTTCATGTGAGTCCCACGGTAAGACAGACTGTCTACAAATGGAGAAAGTTTAGCACTGTTGCTACTCTCCCTAGGCGTGGTCCTCCTGTAAAAAATGACTGCAAGAGCACAGGCGCAGAATGCTGCATGAGGTAAAGAAGAAATCCCAGAGTGTCAGCTAAAGACTACAGAAATCTCTGGCACATGCTAACATTTTTGTTGACACATCTACAATAAGGAAAACATTAAACAAGAATGGAGTACATGGGAGGACACCACGGAGGAAGCCATTGCTGTCCAAAAAAGAATATTGCAGCACGTTTGAAGTTTGCAAAAGAGCACCTGGATGTTCCACAGCACTACTGGCAAAATATACTGTGGACAGATGAAACCAAGATTGAGTTGTTTGGGAAGAACACACAACACTATGTGTGGAGAAAAAAAAGGCACAGCACACCAACATCAAAACCTCATCCCCACTGTAAAACATGGCGGAGGGAACATCATGCCACTTTGGGGCTGCTTTGCTGCCTCAGGGCCTGGACGGATTGTTGTCATTGATGGGAAAATTAATTCCAGAGTTTATCAAGACATTTTGCAGGAAAACGTACGACCATCTGTCCCTTCCAACTGAAGCTCCGCAGAGGATGGGTGATGCAACAGGACAATGACCCAAAGCATACAAGTCATTCAACACAACAAAATGGCTGCAACATGCAAGAATACGCCTTCTGGAGTGGCCCAGTCAGAGTCACTGACCTCAACCCGATTGAAATGCTGTGGCATGACCTTAAGAGAGTGATTCACACCAGACACCCCAAAAATATTGCTACACTGAAACAGTTTTTGTGAAGAGGAGTGGTCCAAAACAAATACTATGTCATTCGTTGAGGTCATGATCTGCATATGTTACAGGAAACGTTTGGTTGAGGTTATTGCTGCCAAAGGAGGGTCAACAGTAGGAGATTAAGTCCCTAAGGTTCACATAAATAATTTTTTCCTCCCTGCACTGTGAATGTTTACATGTTATGTGCAATTAAACCATGGCAACATAGTAATGTTTGTGTGAAGTATGAAAATATCAGCAGGCTATGTGCATCCTATTGTTGACCTGTTTAGATGACAAGGGCCAGAGCATGTTGATTTTTAGTCCATTACCATGCAAAACTCCACGTTAATCCAGAAAGTGATCAAAGCCGTACAGATTTTCTTGGAAGCCTGTATGTTAAAGATTTATGAGCACTGGAGTTAAGAGTGAGTATGCCCAGCGAACCATAACTTTGAAATGGGAAGTAGTTGTCAAAGCCCGTCTCTTGTTGGAAAAGCAGAAATCAGGAATTGATGATCCTTAATGAAAGGGAAAGCTTGGTCATGCCGGTAATTCGTTTAGACGAATATTTTTTAAGGAAATCAATATAGTGATGGGTCAGAGACTTTCAAAGTGCTCAAGACCTAATGAAAGAAATTTTCAGGAATTGAAACGATTTCAAAAGAAGTATCAGGATTTAAAAGATGAAGGTGGAGTAACAGATCAGAAAGGTTATCTCCTGTTGAAATTAAAGTTCACCCAGGGGATAAGCATGACCAGTCAGAACTTACATTGATAAAATCTGAGCAGAAAACTCTGGAGGAGCAGATCGTGAGGTTAACGGCCCAAATAAATTCTGGAGTCCAAAAAACGGACCAACCCAGTCAAGCAGGAGGCTGATGAGCGGGGATACCCGCATCACAGTGAAGTACCTGATAGGGAGGCAGGACAGAATATAGGTCGCCCCCTAGGCTCATAAGATACACTCCAGAGCGCTCAGAAGAAAAGTATGAGGTTTCATATAGGCAGGAAGGGAAATCCCAGGGGTCATTCAGAAGATATGACACCCCAAAGGTCATTAAGTTCCTGAAGGACACTGTTCCTATGTTTACTAAGAAAGGGTCCCTTGAGATCACCGAACACATGAAAACATATGAACAGACGTTAGAAATTTCTGGGCATTAGAGATGACCACACCAAAATAGAATTGCTGCCATGGGTATTTTGAAGAGAAATACCGGCAATTCTTTGATACCTTGAGGGCCTATTCCAATCAGTCCTGGGAGAGAGGTTAAACATAAGTGCCACATGGAATTTGGGCCCTTATAAAACTGTAACCTCTGCCAAGGCTGCGGCCTATAATTTGAAGTGTGGTCCTCACCAAAGCCCTGCAGAATTTTTGGCTGTCCTCAGAAATGCCTATTTCCTGGCTGCTGAAAAGGATCCCAATCCTGACCAGCC
Organism: Staurois parvus; assembly: GCA_951230385.1. NCBI lineage: Eukaryota > Metazoa > Chordata > Amphibia > Anura > Ranidae > Staurois > Staurois parvus. The sequence goes on along the minus strand of CATNWA010002843.1, from coordinate 13,500 downwards.
AGAATTCAAGACCTTATTTTATGAAGCATTACCTGCTTACATAAAATTGGGACTTGCAAAGGATTACAGAAGGGATGGGATGCTCTCTTGATTGGTTGGTGAGAGAGAGTGACTATTTATTCTCGATCCAACAGTCCAGTGAGGGCGGGATAAAAAGAGAACCTAAGAATAGCCCCAAGATAGTAGCAGCCACTACCGTTTCCCCTCCAAATCCAAATTTTGCAGGCAGAGAAGAAATCATATGCGGAAGTAGTCCGTGGGGGTAAAACCAATGGTTCCCCTAGATTTGTACCTCAAACCCGAGCAAGTGAAGGAGGTCCATAACTTTGCACCCCAAAACCAGTGGGTGAGGAAGGATAGACAAAAGCCAGGGAACTACGGTAGTGGAAGTGAGAAGAATAAAAAGTATGGTAAGGGCCAGTATAGTGATGAGAATCAAAGGAGGTCAATGGTATCCTCGAGGTTCTATTATCCTCGCCAAAACCAACATGGGAATTTTTTATGGGAACCCCCCAATTTCAATAGGAACCATAATTTTCAATAAGAATCCCAATTTTAATAAGAACTCTGACTTCCAAAGATTTCCTCCACGCCAAGAACACCCTCAAGCTCAAAGGGGGGATACAGTACCCCAGGCTCCCTTTAATAACAGGGAGACCCCGAAAACCTCAGAGAGAAAAATGGCGTCGGGATCCAGAGCAGTAGTTCTGACTCTGAGTCTCATTACCAGTCTCGTCCAAAATACAAGCGCAAGTATAGGAAAAGGGGAGAATCAACAGAATGACTCCTCTGAGCGTATTGGACAAATAGAGGCACAGGTCAGCAAAATGGGCTGAACAAATGGACAGGCTTGTCACTCATTTTCCATCCAATCCTTTTTTAGGAGCAGTCCTGTGACCAACCAAGGGTCACAGAATTAACAGGCAACCAAGCCTTAAACCAACAGGGGAGGACACTGAGTCAAATGACAGGAGATGTGTGTACCGTCCCTGACACGCTACTAATGGAGAAATCTAGTTCTCAGGCAAAGGGGGACCAGTTGTTGGTTATTAACGATTCTCCTGTTTTTCAGTGTCCATCTATTGCCCCTAATATATAGTCGCGGCATCGGAAGTCGTCGGGATTGACAAGCCAGACGGAGCCAGCCAACTTTCTAGTTGTGCTTCTGTCTTGAGACAGTCAAGAATCCCACCAGGGAGGATAAGGGTGATGTGTCCACCACATGCGGTGAGATAAGAGCCAGTCATATGTCATTGAAGGGCCCACAGATCTTCAACCACACTAAATTTCATGTGTGAGCTGACTGAATCTGATGGGAGATATTATGCCACGGTGCAGGTGCAGGATGCCAGTGATCTTTCGATTGTCGGCTAATAGACACTGGATCCCAAGCAACCATCATGTCACAGGACATTTTGATAAAGTGGCGAATGTCATGCCCACCAAGCCGAGACTTAAAAGCTTTGACAGCTCATTGATTGGTGTAGGTGGAGACCCTTTACAAGTCATGGGTACCGCCTGGCTTAAACTGAAACTGGGTAATAAGGAACTGAGACACCCCATCATCATTGCCAGCATCTCCCAGCACCACATGATAATTGGGATGGACTTCCTAAAAAGGCTGAACACAATAGTTTGACTGTGTGAACCAAGTACTGTGTCACAGGTAAATACCCCAATTAAATATGGGAAACTTAAAACTCCCCATTCCCGACAACACTGCCACCTGGTGGAAGAAAGGCCTGGATCATTAGAAATCCATTTCAGGAACAGCCAACTTCCTGATGTAACGGTTATCAAACCTGATGACCATAACCCTATCAGAAGAGATGAGGAACACATTTTTAGAATTCCCCAAGATAAAATAAAAGATATTTCCCTCCAAGATGACATCCTTACGATATCTTTTCATCAGGAGGATAAACCAAGAAAAGGGGGAGATCACACCCAATTCTTGACAGGTTTTGAAAGGGTTAACAGCGACTTGTTTATCCCCATCCGGATAAATGGTCTTAATAGGTCAAAATATGCCAAACTAGATTTGAGACAGGAACACAGCTTTGTAAGCCATGGGTTGATAAAACACCTGACCGAAATGGAAATGATCCGTTTCTCCACACCTCAGCGTCATTGGATTTCAGACTCCCTTGATGACTCTGATGATCACAATTCAATGGCTAGGTGTCTCTTAAAACGTCACTGTAGGAAACAAAAACAGCCACCCATGTGTTCCTAGTCTTGGATAATCCCCAAACTAAAATTTATTTTGGCAACGATGTATTACATCGCTTTGCAATGCAAGTCGACCTAATTAATGACTGTTTATGGAGTCGACTAAAGGGGGACCCCAAAAATACCAAAAATCTGGACTTAGCTTTAAAATCCCAGCAACAGATGCCTTATGCTGTTGAAGTCCAGGTAGCCCAGAAGATTACAATTCCTAAGGGCATAAATAATTTCATACTCCCCATCCAAGTTAAAAAGGACATAGACTGAAGGGGTCAGATGCATTAGTATGCCTCTCCCATAAAATGCAGGGGGAGGGATTACCTGAACTGAAACATTACACACACGCCCCTAGTCAACACACATCAATCCCCGATGTACATTTACATACATAATCTGTCCAATCAGGACATCGTCTTACCAAAGAGACCCTTATTGGTCTAGCGGTAGAGACTGATATTACACCTTTGGGGTCACTAACCAGGTGATTGGGACTCATCCCCGATGAATATTTGTCGGAGGAACAATTAATTGAACAAACATTCCATTCATTACCAGAGGGTATTTTCACCATAGAGTCCATTTATCCATTCGATTCTAAAGATGGCACCTGTCGAATCGAAGAGACATCAATTGTCTTTGATCACCCAATCAAAGAACAAGAGTACCCCAAAGAACCTGGATGGCAGGAGAACACACACACACATCACATACCAATGACCTCACCACAAAACTTGAAGAGGCATATGAGATAGGTCAGCGGAAAAGCTTTCCTGGATTCAAGGAGTTAGTGGAAGAGATGGTGGCCCTCGCCGATGCGTGTGCCAGTGATCTCGACCGACAATTGCTCCGAGAGCTTCTCCTTGAATTCCAAGAGATCTTTGCCAAGGATTCTTACGATTGTGGGGGACTACTGACCTACACATCGCTTAGGATCCAAAACAGATCCAGATGCCCACCAGTATTCGTAAGACAGTATAGGTTACCATTAGCTTCCTATGAATCTCTAGCTGAGATTATCAGGAAGTTACATGAAAGGGGTATAATTCGGCCCATCCACAGCTCCTACAACCACCGATCCTGGGTATTTTAAAACCCAATGGACAATGGCGTTTGTGCGCTGACCTCCGTCAGCTAAACAAACGTGTGTACATGTCAGGATGGCCTGTCCCATACATAGACCAGTGTCTCGCCCAGCTCCAAGGATCCCAAGTTTTTACAGCCTTGGATTGTGCACAGGGGTATTGGACCATAAAGGTGAGTGAGGAAGACCAATACAAACTGGCCTTCAGTTTTGGGAATCGACAATATTGTTGGGTGCGAATGCCTTTCGGATTCATAAATTCCGGACATGAATTTGCTGTGTTCATGCACAAGGCCATGCCAGACGCCTTCGAAAGGGGGACGTTGGCATATGTGGACGATATCCTGATCAAAAGTACTGATATGGCCAAACACATTACAGAAAACTTCGGCATGTCCTGGGCCAATTAAAAGCAGCAGGAGTTAAACTGTCCTTACAAAAAGCCCAGTGGTGTCGCACGAAGGTAAACTTCCTAGGCCATGAAGTTACTGCTGAAGGTTTGAACCCACAAAAGAAGAAGGTTGAGGCGGTTCTGAACTGTAAAGTCCCTACTAACCTTAAAGAATTGAGATCATTTCCTAGGTATGGTAAATACTCGCGTAAGTTTATTGATAATTACGCCGAGATAAGCAAGCCGTTGCTTCACCTACTGAAGAAGGATGTCGAATGGTCGTGGGGTAAGAAACAGGAGGACGCCATGAAGGAATTAAAGGAACGTCTCACACAAGCCCGTGTCTCGGGATATCCCGAAGGGGGTAAAAATTTCTATCTAGAGACAGGGTTTACGCAGGTAAGTATGAGTTCTGTTCTTTACCAGAAACGTGATGATGTCAGTAAGGTGATTGCCTATGCCAGTAAAACTTTGTCCCCGGTTTGAAGTAAAGTTCAGTGACTGTGAAAAAGCTCTATTGTCCACCGTGTGGGCATTACAGAATTTTCGCAGTTACATTCAGGGAGAGAGAATCATTGTTGAAACGGCACACCAGCCTTTACAGTATTTAAAGAGTGAACGTATCAAGGGAGGAAATGTGTCTAATAGCCGCATCACTGCTTGGACTTTGTCTTTGCAAGGGTGGCCTCTTGAAATTCGGTACAAACAGAACAAGGAAAAGTCCAGTAGCCCAGGGCCTAGCCGAGCTCCATGATTGTTCCGCAACTACGCCTGCTATGGAGGGCCCCGGACACTGACTTTCTGGAAGAACAACTGTTCTCTCCCTACAAGGTTTATGATGAAGAATACTGTAAACAGCTGCCGTGTGTATATGTGGATGGTTGTGCTTTTCATCACAAGGATGGGGAAACAGCTCCAACTAGTGGCAGGTATTGGAATCGTTTGGACCCAAGGTGTCACCCCAATTTCTGTGGGATACAAACTTGGACCAAAAAGCAGTCAGGTTGCTGAACTTACTGCAATTCTTAGAGCAGTTGAGATGGCTATAGAGTTCAAACATCAGAGAGTGTGCCATCATAACCGATTCCAATTATGTCAGGAATAGTTTTGTGTAGTATTTCCCTAGGTGGAAGCGAAACAACATGAACAAGAGTAATCACAAACCCGTGAAACATGGTAAGCTCTTTTGTCACATCGATGAACTGGTAAGGTCCAATGATCGATCTCACCCTGCACTTCAAGAAGACCAAAGGCCACTCCAAGGTTCTAGGTGCCGAGAAAGAAGGGAACGATCTGGCCGATTCTCTAGCCAAGGAAGGGGCAATCACCGGTGATAACTGTTAGACATTGATCAATTTTTAGGTACCGTACAGGTTGAAGCTGTCACCAGGCAACAGGCCAGAACAGCTGGTGATCCGAAATGCATTACAGTGGAGTCACGATTCTCCTAGTGAGGATTTAATTACTGCCCAAAAAAGAAGACCCAATAATTGGCTTGTTTTATAGTCATATAGAAGATCCCAACCAAAATCCCATAAAATAAGGAAGTATGTAGTGGGAAGGAGGATTTACGTATCTTAATGAAATCCAAATCCCAATTCTCTTTATACCAGGGATTGTTGTAGACGGGACCTCAAAGGGTGGCGTACAACAATGGGTCGTCCCCACTTAAATTTAGAGGTTTGATGCTACAGCATGCCCATGATGCTCCCACTTCCGTCATCGTGGAGAAAAAGATCACGTATTGAGATCCTGCGGGATTATGCCTACTGGCTCCTCATATGTTAAACGTGATGTGAAGGAGTACTGCCAAGGTTGCCTAATATGTCCCCAATTTCAACCTACCAAGCCAACTCACAGAGCAACCTCTCCAGAAGAGGGGGATATGTATGCCTTGGTCAGACCTTCAGATGGATTTTATTGGGCCCGTAACAAAATCTTCACGAGGAAATTCGGTATATGTTAACAGTTACATGTTTATTCACCAAGTATGTCGAATGTATACCAGCACCAAATAATAGCTCCGAGACATGTGCTGCATTGCTAATAAATCATGTATTTTCACGTTTTGGTCTACCACAGAGGATAGAGTCTGATAGAGGATCGCACTTCACTAGCGAAGTGATGGCCAAATTGTGGAAAATTTTGGGGGTTAAAAGGAAATTGCATATCGCCTATCGGCCAGCCTCTAGTGGTGGTGTAGAACGGATACAATCAGACCATCGTTAACGTCCTTAAGAAATTTGTTAAGGAAACAGGCAAAGATTGGGATGTCAAACTCCCGCTGGTCCTGATGGCGTTGAGGGCTACTCCGAATACAGTTACAAAAATGTCATCCTTTGAATGCTGACAGGTAGACGGTGGTAACTGCCCCAGCACTTATTAGTATCGCTCACTACAGATCAAAATTTGATCAATTGCGTATCCCCACCACCACGCACCAGTACATAGAGGTTTTACGATAAACATCTGGCGCAATATGCTTTTTGCCTTAGCCCAGCGACATTTGGAAAAGGAGCTGCAACTAGTGCTAATGACATACTATGCATCTCAAAACCTCCAAGAAGTGAATATGAGATGGTTGACAAGGTCTATCTATACACTCATTTGCAAGAGGGACCAGGATCAGAGGAACGGAAATTCTTCCATCTTGGATATGGTTCCGTTCTCCTACTCATTAGATAAATCTCTCCGGTCGCATATAAAATTGCAGGTTACCCGGTATGGTGAAATCAGTGATAATATGGGTGGCACATCAAACTCATAATACGTGCTTGCCATCCGTAGTCTCAATTGCTATTTTTGTTGGAAGACTAACCCACCAGATCCACTCTGGAGATATTGAGATCATGTAATAAATTTTCCTTGGAACATTATATAATTCATCTTTTTGACCTAACAGTATCCCAGTAACATAATTGTATATAACCAAAATTATTAAACATTTCATTTAATAATTTAGAAAAATGAAGGGCCCAGACGATGACCAGACCGGCGATTGGAGGTGTCGATGACCAGACCCTAGAAGGAAGCAAAGATGACCCCCCCCCCCCCCCCCCCCCCCCCCCCCCCTTCCAGTGGGAAAGACCAGATGCCAGAGAATCTGATCCGGAGACGATAACCTGATGATCCCAGGGCCACTCATGGCCATCTAGGAGGAGAAATACCCGCCATAGACCATCTAAAAGACCTGTCATGCGGCGGACCCGGGGGGGTCCCATGGACCCCAAGGTGGATGTGCCTAGTCCCAGGCCGGCCTCATCACAAAACCATGATCGTCATCAGAATGTGTCCGTCTGAAACGCCGATACAATTTGGAGGACCAAACCAGCAGTCACCGCTGCCAATTTTTTTTCCTATTAAAAATTCTTATTTTTCATTCCACCCCAACCTGAGAAGACTAACACGTTCACCCTAGTCCAACATCCCACTCAGTTTGCGATACAGAACCCATCTATACGTAGCCTGTACACCCAATAAGAGTGGGATTTGTTGTAGGACTTTTGAAATTAATATATCAAAACATAACCGTAATTCTGACAGCAAATCCAGCTTAGCGCATCTGCTAAGAGGTTAACTTGTCTTGGTTTAAAAATTCGAATGACCACCAGCTTAAGAAATGAAAATAATGGGTGAAATGGATTTTTTCTGCTATAGACAATAACTGTTTTGCCTATCCACATGGGGTTTAATTTCTAAGGCTTTAGGCTGGTGACTATAAGGCCTAAACTAAAGTGTATATATGTCAACAAATACTGTTATAAATTGGGGTTGATTGAATACATCTACAAAAGTAACGACAGACAGCAATGAACATGGACCTTCTCACATTGAGTCATCACACATTAAACTAAAAGACAATGATTAGTACGGGAAACATAACTGGTTGAAAATTTACCTAAAACCTTGCAGATTGTGATGAACCTACAAAACCTCTCGAACTATCACAATATGCTATTATCCGACTAAGGTTGAAAGTGATACAAAATTGGTTGTTTTACTCTGACTCCAACACAAAGTGCCAGGTAAACAGAGAGTCTTTCCCTACCCCATGAGAAATGTTGGTTCTAAAACCAAAGGTTAAATTCAGGACAGTATAAGGCTAAGCGAATTGAATAAATCTTACCACGGAGATCGCTTAGCCAAAAAGCATAAGTAACAATGGATGTTAAAAAGAATATGTAATCACACACCACAAAATAGATCAGCTTATATGGGGAAATGTATATCTCTACTTAGTATTGAGATGAGAACTAAAAATAAGATATATTGTGAATAGCATTCTATATGTATGTCTTATCAGAAAAACCAAATGCTTTCAAACAAGTTGTATCTCGGGGGAAATAAATAACTAATTAAAACCCCAAATTATGGTTTCCCTATTTAGAATATTATGGGGTTTGGTACCTTAATACCCGAAAAGACGTATATTTAATACCAAAATACCTTGGGAGTTCCCCCCGAGGTATGAGCTTTAAAAATATCAATTTTCTATGAGCTTGACTGCCACTTAGTGGACGGTGGAGATAGTTAAGTACATACATTTCTAAAACCGCCAATAAAAAAAGCCGGTGGGAGGGTCTCTTTTAGAACAATAGTTAGATAGTAAAAAAACCCCAGCACCTCTTTTAGAAAAAAAAAACTTTTTAAAAAAAACCTCTTTGAAAAAATATTAAAAGAACCCTCACTAAAGAGAACTGAAGCATCTGAAGAAAATCTCTGCTGAATATCCCCTCTTCCATCTTCTTTCAACACTTCCAACACTTACTAAATATCTAACTCTTGCATCTCTAACTTCCTACATTCCCTACACTATTGAACAAGATCTCACTTCCCCCTGTGGTTCATCTCTCGAAGCTACCAATTGCCAGCTGGATCCACTGGAAAGTTTTCAATAGATCCTGAAATTCCGGGTGTGTGTTATTACTGTACCCATTACATTTTTGCAATTGGCATATTTTCTCTGTTGTGTAGAGTAAGTAGATATTACCTTACAGTGATCACCTCTGTATTGGGTGTTTAATAATATATGATGAGAGAAGAGATCCCGTATTAAACGTTAGATAATGTTGGTTGACATAATTACAAATATTTTACATATTTTATAAATTATAAAATATTAGGGGTTAATTAGAGTATAAATAACAGAGAATATCTTCTTCCAATTCCTAAGGCCACGTTTTTGTGTAAAAGTAACCTCTGAGATACTCGAAATATTTATTACTTAATAAAATTAACTTATTAATTCATTATCATCTAGAAAAATTTTTGTATTGATTATCCATTATTTAGAAACATTTTTTTTGTGTTGAAATTGGGTTGGGAAAATTTCTTTGATCGTGTGTTCAGTATTAATTCTCCCCAGTCTTTTGGGTTTTGTGTTAATATATATGTAATTTTTGTACATAAATAAATTTTTTTCTTTTTATTAAAAAGGCAAATTTTGTGTGTATGGTCGAAATCATATGGCTAAAGAATTAAGGTCTAATAATAGTGGTGATCAAAATTATCAAGGTGTCCAAATTATTGGTTTATAAATTTCCCGTTTTTTAAGGCGGGAGGCCTGAAATATTTCATTAAGGGGAAAAGGACCCCCCCTTCAAATGAAAAACCCTTACATAAACCACCACATTAGGTTGGAGACTGGCTAGGCCACTCCAGAACCTTAAGTTCTTACGGAGCCACCCCTTGGTTTTATCCTGGGTGTGTTCGGGCGTTGCAAGTTTGGAAGACCGCCACGCCCCCCATCTTCAATGCTCTGAGTGGGAAGGGGTTGTTGTAAAAATCTTACAATAAAGGGCCCCTTATCCTTCCTTAATAAAACGTGCAGCGTCCTGTCCCCTTCGCGAAAAGCCCCCTCAAAGCATGTTTTTACCACCCCGGCTTCACTGTAGGGAGGTGTTTTGGGATGCAAAACCTTTTTTTTCCCCAAACCGCCGGTGAAGTTTAGACCAAAAGTTCCTTTGGTCTCTTTCTGACCCATGATTTTCCCCCCCATCCCTCCTCGGGATCCTCAGATGGTCATTGCCAAACTTCGGGAGGGGCCCTGGACATGTGATACTTGAGCGGGAACCTTTCCCATGCAATGCATGATTTTAAAAACCATGACGGCGTAGTTTTTCTACCGCAGTGCCTTTAAACTGTTGCCCCCTTTAATGTCATTGACCAGCCCTTCCTTGTAGTTCGGGTTTTCCCTCACCTTTCTTATCAGTGAACCCAGGAGGTGAGATCTTGCATGGAGCCCCAGTCCAAGGGGGGACTGCAGTCGTTTACCCTCTTCAATTTTCAAACAATGCCCAACAGTTGACTATTTTACCATCTGATGGAAATTGCCTGTACCCCTTTCCCAAAACCTTGTGGAGGCCCCAAAATTTTTGCTCTGGTTTCTTTTGACGAATTTGGTTTTGCCCTGGTAGTATTGGGTTTTTGATATGTGGGGTGGACAGGTGTCTTTAAAAGACTCGACGGGGCTACTAATTTTTATTAATGAGTGGAGTAAGATGGACTTTTTAAAGGCACGTAACTGGCTTTGAGAGCCAGAATTCTTCTGTTTTTAGGTGTTCAAATACTTTGTTCAGCGTGCAAGACAAAAAAAATTTCTTTAAAAATATACAATGTGATTTCCGTTTTTTTTTTTTAATCTGTCTCTCAGAGTGGGAATGCACCAAGAACTGAATTTAGACCCCCTCTATGATTTCTAAATGGGAGAACTTGCAAAATGCGGGGGGGTTCAGTTTTTGTTCCTCACTGTATTATATATATATATAATATATACATTTTTTTTATAAGAAATTATTTCTTGGTGAGGTGGATCAATTAAAAAAAAAAGGTAAAACCGCTTAAAGTTTATGTTTTAATAAAAAAAAACTATAAAGATTTTTATCAAATTTAATCATTGAAGTTTAATGGGGGGATTAAAAAATAAATAACATCAAGCCATTAGGATGTTTACTATCGGGGTATCATTTCTTTGCAGGAGCTCTTTCTTTTTTAAATTTTATTCCTGCAGTTTCTTTCTTTAAGCTACCAAAAGCTCTAAACCTGTTTCTGGTGCTGTAAAGTTAACGCAGTGGTTTAAATAAGACATGATTTTTTCAGATATCTCATTTTTGAATGTTCAATCTAATAAAATCAAAACAGGGCTATATTGAGTATGTCCCTCCCATTTAGCTATTTTTTAATTTTTAGTATTTTATTCAGGTCATTCACACTGTAGCAGTAAAACCAGGATGGTAAAAATTTTATTTATGCCCATGCACACTGAAGTTTTTAAAGTGGTTGTTAGGGGCATCTGGCATTTTTTTTTTTCTTCAAATGCCCGCATGTGAGCTTATGTCTCCATGCACTATAGTGTTTTGAGGATTCAGAGGAGAAGAAAAAAATCAAAGTCAGTGCTCCAGGTGCAGCGGTCTTTTGGGAGAAGAACGCAGACGGTTTTTAAAAAAAGATAAAGTTCTAAACACCGTTAAAAAAGGGTGCATTTAGGTTGAGTGTTTTTTCAATCAATGGACCCGAATTAAAATTTTTATTCTGGCTAAAGCAAAGAAAATTTTTCATCCAGGTGCTTGGGTTTTTTTAAAAGTGCCTAGAAGTGCCTAAACGACCCAAAATGCATTACATTAGTTTTACAAGAATCAAGTTTTTTTCTCTCTAAAACACTGCTGCAGGGGGAAGAGCCCCGGGAAATTTCAAAATTTTCCCGTTGCAGAAAGCCTTTGGGTTTAATAGCTTAAAAAGGAAAAACCTGCAAAGGGCTTTTTTTACATACACTTATTGAAAAGTTTGGGCAAAAGACTTTAATGGATCCCCAATTTTCATAGGTTTAAAAATTGGGTGGACCATCTTGCAGCTTTACACTTCAACCTTTTGGGATTAAAAACAGAACAACCACGTTCTCTAAGCGTAAATGTAGAGCAATTTATTTGTTAAAAGTAAGTGTATCAATCAATCTTTTTCAATAAAAAAAAGGCTCATAGGGGTTTAAAGGGCTGTACGTCTGTGCCAAATAATACATCTCCGGGGGAAGAAGAGGCTCCTGGGCCGGTCAGAGGGGGCGCTGCATGGGTTTGGCATTGATGGTGAAGCCAGCAGTCTCTAGGGAAATCCGGAGCTGGTGGTTTGGTGTCTGACGTATCAGGGTATGACTTGTTTTAGAGCTGCGTGGGAACTTCGGGACCCGCACGCTCTTTTAAGGCATAGGTTAGCCTCCTGCTGACCAGCCCGGGGTTCTCTTCTTCTAAAGGCATCACACTTACTTATTTTTAAAAAAAATAAAAATATGTATATGTGAAAGAATTAATTTAAAAATAAGTACTTATATAGCGCAGTCAAAATGGAATTTTTCTAAAAAAAACCCCCATAATTTCAAAAATTTACCCCTCTAAGGTCCAAATCGACTAAATAAAATGTGCAATCTTTAAAAATGATAACACAAGCAAAAAAAAATAAAATATTAATTTTCAGTCCCAAATGGAAAAACCCTTTGGGGCGATTTAAACCGACATCCCCTAGTAAAAAAAAATGTATAAAACTTTAATATGGGGGGGTAGCAATGAAAAGCACTCAAGGAAAGGCACTTTTTTTTGAGTGGCATTTTTTTTGCTAGACTCAAATTTAAAATTTTTATACAGTTTTACACAAATGGGAGTCTGTTTTTTTTTGATTTATGCTGAAAATACGAAAAAACTGCCCGAGAGGAGGGAGTTGCTTGACATTTTATGAGATCTAAGAGTTGAAAGTTATTTTGGGTTTCCCCAGCAACCCGGTTATAAGGCGAAGGAATATTTTCATCGGGCCCGATTGCAAATGGGTGTCAAAAAAAAACAAGTGTGACTTTCCTAGAATAAGGGTCATGAAATGACGGTGAGTTTACTCAGTGGGCATCAGTGTGAACACAGTGAAGAACTTTTCATTTTTGTTGGGGAAAAATGTTAAAGTTTCAGCACCCTTGATCATTATTCACTGTGGGGTGAATATTTTTTTTATTTTTTTTTTGACGTGTTATCACTTTTTAAAATTGCACAGTGTATTTAGTCAATTTGTGCCTTTTGCGCAGTCCAATTTTTTAAAAACTCTTACTTACCTGGGGCCCGAGTACCGCACCTTACCCTATAGCCTTTTTATTGCACTAATATGGAGTTGATACACTTACTTTTAACAAATAAATTGCTCTACGCCTACACTTTGAGCACTGTGGGCTCTTCTGTTTTGGGTTTCCTTTTCCAGAGTACTGCTTCACTCTATCACGCCTCCCTGTGCTTATGGTTTCCCTTTTCCCATCGGAACATTGCCATCCATGTTGTTCTGGACGCCAATTTAGCACCTGTCTTTTTTTGTAATATAAATCTTTGAGAAGGCTTTGTCTTTAAGGTTTACGAGTGGTTATGGGAATGTTTGATCTTTGCCGAACCTTTTGTGAGGAGATGCAGAGGAGGAAGGGCCCGGCCAAGTCCCGCTAATTCATCCCCAAAAGGTGTTTTACGGGTTGAGGTCAGGACCCTGTGCAGGCCCTCAAGTTCCTCCATTCCCTAACTTTTTCTCATCCATGTCTTTATGGCTTTGCTTTGTTTACTGGTCACAGTCATGTTGGAACAGGGGGGGCCATCCCCAAAATGTTCCCCCAAAATTGGGGGGCATGAATTGTCCAAAATGTCTTGGTATACCTAACCTTTAAAAGTTCCCTCACAGAAATAAGGGGCCAAAGCCCAAAATGAATGACAAAACCCCACACCCCTGATCCCCCCTCCCCCAAACTTTTCACTTGGCACAATGCAGCAGGCAATTTCCCTTTTTCCCGGCC
>CATNWA010002842.1:0-22343 GCA_951230385.1 Staurois parvus | reverse complement strand
TTTTTTAACACCAACCACCACCCATGTCTCCGTGCTTTATTCTGGCTGAGAAATCACTTTGAAAGAACACACCCCCTTAGCAAGTTCCTAGCCACAGCCAATCTTCAGTATGGGCAGATGATTCAAGTACGACATATACTTTCTGGAATCCAATCTAGCCCTTAGCTCAGACAATCAGACAGGTGGGTCCTGGGCGGACTGACCATTTGGAAACTACAGGCTCTGCCCCGAGGCCCGGGGTCAGTAGGGGGCCCCATGTGATGCCCCTGGTACCTTTTTCATAGGCTTTTTGAGATTTGGGCAAGACACAGGTGCCACGCCATGATCCCCTATTGCCCGGGGGGCCCCATGAGTTGTCAGTCCGCCCCTGCGTGGGTGTGCTTAGCTGAGAAAACCCCTTATCCCATCCTTAAGACTCCTGAGATGCATGACATAATTTGCCTAGGCATTGAAAGCCAGGAAGTAACTGAAGAAATGTGAAAAAGTAAATTTGATATACCATATTTTTTGCTCCATAAGACGCACCTAGGTTTTAGAGGCAGAAAACAGGAAAAAAAATTCTGAACTAATGGACTTGCAGACAAAGTACAGGAGATGACCAGAGACTGCGGACATAGTACAGGAGATGACCAGAGACTGCAGACATAGTACAGGAGGATGACCAGAGACTGCGGACATAGTACAGGAGATGACCAGAGACTGCAGACAAAGTACAGGAGATGACCAGAGACTGCGGACACAGTACACAAGGGATGACCAGAGACTGCAGACATAGTACAGGAGATGACCAGAGACTGCAGACACAGTACAGGAGATGACCAGAGACTGCAGACAAAGTACAGGAGATGACCAGAGACTGCGGACAGCACAGGGATGACCAGAGACTGCAGGGACATAGTACAGGGATGACCAGAGACTGCGGACAGCACAGGGATGACCAGAGGCTGCGGACAGCACAGGGATTGACCAGAGACTGCGGACAGCACAGGGTATGACCAGAGACTGCAGACAGCACAGGGATGACCAGAGGACTGCGGACAGCACAGGGATGACCAGAGACTGCGGACACAGTACAGGAGATGACCAGAGACTGCAGACAGCACAGGGATGACCAGAGACTGGACATAGTACAGGAGATGACCAGAGACTGCGGACATAGTACAGGGATGACCAGAGACTGCAGACATAGTACAGGGATGACCAGAGACTTGCGGACAGCACAGGGATGACCAGAGACTGCGGACAGCACAGGGATGACCAGAGACTGCAGACAGCACAGGGATGACCAGAGACTGCGGACAGCACAGGGATGACCAGAGACTGCGGACACAGTACAGGAGATGACCATAGAGACTGCGGACAGCACAGGGATGACCAGAGACTGCGGACAGTGCAGGAGATGACCAGAGACTGCGGACACAGTAACAGGGATGACCAGAGACTGCAGACATAGTACAGGGATGACCAGAGACTGCGGACAGCACAGGGATGACCAGAGACTGCGGACAGCACAGGGATGACCAGAGACTGCGGACACAGTACAGGGGATGACCAGAGACTGCGGACATAGTACAGGAGATGACCAGAGACTGCGGACAGTGCAGGAGATGACCAGAGACTGCAGACATAGTACAGGGATGACCAGAGACTGCGGACATAGTTACAGGAGATGACCAGAGGGACTGCGGACATAGTACAGGAGATGACCAGAGACTGCGGACATAGTACAGGAGATGACCAGAGACTGCGGACATAGTACAGGAGATGACCAGAGACTGCGGACACAGTACAGGAGATGACCAGAGACTGCGGACATTAGTACAGGGATGACCAGAGACTGCGGACATAGTACAGGGATGACCAGAGACTGCGGACAGTACAGGAGATGACCAGAGACTGCAGACATAGTACAGGGATGACCAGAGACTGCGGACAGTACAGGAGATGACCAGAGACTGCGGACATAGTACAGGAGATGACCAGAGACTGCGGACAGTAGGGGGGAGGGGGGGGAGCGGGTACCTGAATTTGACAGGTACCCGCTCTTACTTCCGCGGAGTTGTCTTTGACCTTACCTGTTCCTCTATCCAGCGGCGCGCTGTCTTCCCGGCTTCTGTAGTGTGGGTGGCTCGGCATGACAGCCGGATGCCCAGTGCACGTGAGCGAGAAGAGCTGTGCTTTGTGATTGGTCCGGCGGCTTCTGGGATCTGTCATGTGTCCCAGGTACCGCCTTACCATTCACAAAAAGCACCGCTTCTTGCGCATGCGCACTTGGCACCCGGCTGTCATGCCAAGCCACCCACATTACAGAAGCCGGGAAGACAGCGCGCCGCTGGATAGAGGAACAGGTAAGATCAAAGACAACTCCGCGGAAGTAAGAGCGGGTACCTGTCAAATTCAGGTGCCCGCTCCCCACCTCCCCAAAGGTCAGCAGTCATCTCCATAAGGTCCCGCTGCAGAGCAGAGCGGCCGGCCCGGTATTCTGACACGGCGGCGGTGGAAACACCGGACCGGCCGCTCCATATTCGCTCCATAAGACGCACTGACATTTTCCCCCCTTTTTTGGGGGGAAAAAAGTGCATCTTATGGAGCGAAAAAAAATACGGTACTTTCCTATGTATTTACTAAGGATAGCAGCATAAGGATTAATTCTAGTCAGTGCTGCTTGAGGTTCCACTTCAAAGTGGCTGTAAACTTCAGACATGAAATATGAACAAAGCACATCCCTCTATAGTGTGTACTTGTCTCAATCAAAAGTACTGAGGCTTTTCAAAAATCTTTTCTAAGAATTTTCGTTCGAATTTCGCACCATTAGTGGGCCACAGAAACTGACGATTTTCGTGTGACCATTGAATTTGAGTGATCAGGTATGTCTGAAATTTTTGAAAAATGAACAAAATTCCAATCAATGGGAGAATTGTGCGAGAATTATAATTGAAAAAGAAATCAGTGTGAGATATGACCTGGAAAGAATAGAAAATTCTTGGCTATGAAAATTCTTTTCTGTAGCAACATGAGGTGAAATTGAAGGCTTGGTTGATAGAATTTTGAATTCAGTGGTGGCGCCATTGTGTTACAAAACACACAAAAGTTCAGATTTTCTAAAGAAAATTTGTTCCGAATTTGACCCGTGTCAAACTTCAGCTTGTTCAATTAAGCTTTGATAATACAACCTGGAAGCTGATTGGTTTCTGTGCAGAGGTGCACCAGTGTTTGCACACTCTGGTTATAGTAAATCCCCCCAAGTGTCATTTCTTTCTGCTGCTCTTCTTTCCTCTGCTATTAGTATGAGCCACTTCTGACAAGTTCTCCTGACACCAAGAGAAAAGAGGAGACAGGGGAGGACCTCCAGCACATTGACAGCCTCAACTCTGTTCCTGTGTGCTGTGTGTGAAGGAGGTGTGTCCCTTCCCTCCAATCAGCTCTCAGAGCTCTCCTCACTGAGCTCTGCATAGTGCAACGTCAGCTCCCCTCCCTGCCCCCTTTTTAGACAACTCCGACAAGCTTTATAAATTCACTGTAGAGAAAAGAATGCTACAGATAAACAGATACAACTTATGTAGGAAGATTTCTTTCATCTCTGAGACCAGTCGAGTCACTGGGTAATACTTTACAGTGGTAGTAAACTCCACTTGGTCACTCATAGCTACAGACAGGGTTTTATTTTCATCGGGAACGCGGGGGAACGCAGTTCCGGCACCGTATGTAAAAGGGGTCCTGGGGTGTGCTGGAGGATCTATTGTTGCTGGCTGCTGAGATCCACTAAGATCTATTGTCACTGAGGGGGGTTTATTTTTGTGTGGTGGTCTATTGTTGCTGGGGAGGTCTATTGTTGCTGGGGGTCAATTGTTGCTGGAAGAGATCTACTGTTGAGGGAGGGGTCTATTGTCTATTGTTGCGGCTGCTGCAGAGTCTATTGATGCTGGCTTCTAGGGGATCTTTTGTAGCTGCTGAGGTAATATTTTGTTTTTGGGGGTGCAGTGATGCTGCAGGAATCCGTTGCGGCTGGGGGAGGGGTCTATTGCTGCTCACTGCTGTTTTTTTTTGTTTGTGTTACGGTACTGCGTTACTTTAACTGACAATTGCGCAGCCATGCAACGCTGCATCCAAATGAAATTTATGTCCTTTTTTTGCCATGAATAAAAAGCTTTCTTTTGGTGGTATTTGATTGCCTGTGCGGTTTTTTATTTTTTGCGTTATAAATATTAGTTAACCACTTGCCCTCCTGAGGATTTACCCCCCTTCCTGACCAAGCCATTTTTTGCGTTACGCAGCTGCGTTACTCTGACAATTGCGTGGTCATGCAACGCTGTACCCAAATAAAAAAATGTATGTCCTCGTTTTCCCACAAATTGAGCATTCTTTTGGTGGTAATTGATTGCCTGTGTGGTTTTTTTTGGCGCTATAAAAAAAAGCCTGACAATTTTGAGAAACAAAAATATTTTTGACATTTTGCTATTAAATATGTCCAGTAAAAAATGTAAAAAAATCAAACTTTGACATAAATTTAGGCCAAAATGTATTCTGCTACATGTCTTTTGCTAAAAAAAAAAATACCACAATCATAATGTGAAGTGAAAGAATGCTGCGCTACATGAAACAATGGTACAAACCATTATATAACCAAAAAGTGAAGAATAAAATATATATTAGAAGATAAAATAGTAGAAAAATATTAATATTGAAATAAAAAAAAAAAAAACATAAAAAAAATAAATAAATATATATATAAAAAAAACAAAGAAAAACACACAAAAAATAAAAAAGATAAAGAATATTTTTAAGTGTGAATCAAACAAGAGTCATTCAAAAAATCAGGTTCAATCATATAAGTGTTCATTCAGTGAACCCACCTTTGGACAACGACAAATATGTGCGTCTGTTATCAATTCCCATGCAAAGACATCCTCTGCTCACCTCACGCAGTGTGACCTCACATTATACAATGTTATGGTCTAACTGCACTTTTGGTCCCATATAGACTCAGAAGATCAGCTTGCTGAATGAAGACTCCAAAGTCAGCTCCCTCCTCATAAGCGTCTTGGGAAATAAAACAAACGAAACCAGCGCTCCAATTCCTCATGCAAACTTGAAAATTGCCAGGATGTCAACCGAAAGGGGTGCTGCCCTTCAAAGATCAGGAAATCTCACCACTAGTAAATATATATGATATGATATAGGGATCAGCCAAAATAAGCAAAAGAAAAAAAAAAAATTAAATAGATAGAAAAGGGATAGAGGTAAATGAAAATATATGTGTGTACAGGGGCGGACTGACAACTCACGGGGCCCCCGGGCAATAGGGATCATGGGGCCCCTATGTCCTTGCCCAAACTCAAAAATGCCTATGAAAAAGGTACCAGGGGCATCTCATGGGGCCCCCTACTGACCCCCCGGGCAATAGGGGATCATGGGGCCCCTATGTCCTTGCCCAAACTCAAAAATGCCTATGAAAAAGGTACCAGGGGCATCTCATGGGGCCCCCTACTGACCCCCCGGGCAATAGGGGATCATGGGGCCCCTATGTCCTTGCCCAAACTCAAAAAATGCCTATGAAAAAGGTACCAGGGGCATCTCATGGGGCCCCCTTCTGACCCCCCGGGCAATAGGGGATCATGGGGCCCCTATGTCCTTGCCCAAACTCAAAAATGCCTATGAAAAAGGTACCAGGGGCATCTCATGGGGCCCCTTACTGACCCCGGGCCCTCGGACAGTGCCCGAGTTTTCCAAATGGTCAGTCCGCCCCTGTGTGTGTAGGTGTATATACACAAACAATGCAACAAGATATTGCTTCCATATAAAAAATACCATATAAACTCTAGACCCACAAAAAATAATAATAATAAATGTGTATATAGAGAGTATATATTGGGGGAGTTTGCTGTTTACGGTGACCGTACATTGAGGGTTGGGGTCACTCCCTGAGGGACAATAAGCAAGTGGGTCTTTATTCATTCATTCATTCATTTTTTTCATTTTGTAATTTTTATTCATCTTATATGTGCACCCTATGTGTGTTTATTTGTGTATGCTATGTGCAATTCACAAGTTTTTTTTTTTTTGCTTAATTTTTTTGTTTTTTTCTCTTCTCCCTCAGTCATTGGGCCGCTGGGAGTGAGTGGGAGGGTCTTATTTGCCCTTTTTGATATTTCTTTGGTATATAAGATTGTGGCCAGCAGGTTCATGCTTACCCCCGAGGAAGGGGGTTTAGCTCCCGAAACGCGTCAGTTCATCTGCATCACAGACTTAGCACATGCGACTGTTTTTGTGGACCATTTACACTGCTTATGATATCGTTGGTTTGTGAGTATTTAGTCATTTGTCTATCCATTAAAACAGGTGGTTTACCACGGTAATGCAGGATGAGAGTGCGCCTTTGTTTGTTCTTTTTTTACTGATAAGCGTCTTTGTATCAGCCATATTCCTCATTAAAAATAACTCAACACAGTGCTTTATCCTTTTAAACTTTTATTCATCAATTAAAACATATGTTCCGGAGGTGTATTTTGCACCAGGTATGATGAAGATCCAGTGATGTACTGATTAAACACTAGATGGCAGTATCATCTCAGCAGCAGAGTCCTGCACATGCTCAAATCAGACACCATCCGTAATGTAATGCCAGGCAGAGCACGGGCCACTTAATGAATGCTATTGCCTGCTGTAATGTCATTCCAAGAGCCATTTGTAGAGTACTACAAGCCGCTATCCCGATGAATAGCAACATCGTGACGTCATCCGTACACTCCTCTCCAATGCGTTTCGTCACTAATCACGTGACTTTATCAAGGGGTTACCTTGGTATCTTTTTTTTAGACTGTTACCCCCTCTGTTTTCACCTGGCTGTCAGGGTCCACCGCGGCGTCTGGTCCGGCGCATGCGCAGTCTCGGCGGATCGCGCCGGGATACGAGCACTAGATCCCGGCTGGCCGCGGCTGAAAGAGACTCGCGCATGCGCACTAGGCGCCGCAAATACACTCGGGCAACCAATGACAGCACAGGGCGCGGTATTTAAAGATGCCCTGCGCTGTCACAAATTGCCGTGAGGTCTTCCTGTGTTCCCTTGCGTTCCTATACTCTGCATTTGTTCCTGATATCTGACCCGATTGCCCTGACTACGCTGCCTTCCTCTCCTATCCTGACCCCTGGCTTGTCTGACCTCTCTTCGGATTGACTACTCTGGTACTGACCCTACGTGTGACCCAGCTATCCTCTGCCTGCCGATACTGTACCTCGCTGCTTCCACGGTAACAACTGACCTGTCTGACTTCGATCCATCCATCCTGCCTGGGCCAGCCGTTCCCTTCACATCAGGCTCTCCCCCTGTATTCATCCCCTGTGGACCCCTCTGCCACGGGTGGGAGTGCTCAGTGGTCGTGACCTGGTCCTGGTCTGCTTCAAGTCCATCCCCACCATCAGGGGCCCTGGTGAATACGCAGACCGGGACTTAGACTCCACGCTCTGGGAAATCCTGTCGGTGGACTGCCAGAGGCACCACCAGGTGGATCATAACACTGGCGTTCTGCATAGTAACACACACTTCCTGTGTTACAGTGTGTCCCTACTCTGGAGGAAGGAGCTCATAGACACCTTTGGACAGCAGCATTGCTAATTTGGTGGAGAGGAGTGTTAGGTGGACTAACACTAATAAACCGAAGCCAAACTCCAGTTAATACTTTATAAGCAGTTAAGCAAAAGTTTTATTTCCTTTTGGGATAAAGTTTTTACATAAATAAATAAAAGCTGATCATTGCAAGCACCCCTGTCAGTAGTAAATGGTTTGCCTCATCCCTGTAACTTCCAAATTTGTAGGACAGCTTGTTCTGTTGAAAAACAACAGACTTACTGGCAGGATCACCAGGTGAAAATAAGAGAGAAAGCCTTAAAAAGAAAACAAACGCAGCCATTACATCTAAGAATTGGTAAGCTGCAATATAATAAATGGTTGCTTTTGGGTTTCATACAGCTTTAACCATTTCAATACCGGGCAATTTTCCCCCTTCCTGCCCAGGCCATTTTTCAGGTTTCAGCGCTCTCACACTTTGAATGACAATTGCGCGGTCATACAACATTGTACACAAACTAAAATTTTATCATTTTCTTCACACAACTATAGCTTTCTTTTGGTGGTATTTAATCATCCCTGGGATTTTATTTTTTGCTAAATTATCAAAAAAAGACCAAAAATTTTGAAAAAATAACACATTTTTCTTTGTTTCTGTTATAAAAGTTTACAAATAAATAATTGTTCTTCATAAATTTAGGCCGAGATGTATTCTGCTACATGTCTTTGGTGAAAATAACCCAAATTAGGATGTATTTTTAGTTTGTAGGAAAGTTATAGAGTTCACAAAACTATGGTATAGATCTGAATATTGATCAATCCTGAAGTACTGACGGCCAATCTAATTTCTTGAGGTCCAAGAATGTCAGAACAGTACAGATATCCCCACAAATGTCAGCACAGTACAGATATCCCCCAAATGTCAGCACAGTACAGATATCCCCAAATGTCAGGACAGTACAGATATCTCCCAAATGTTAAGACAAGACAGTACAGATATCTCCCAAATGTCAGGACAGTACAGATATCCCCCAAATGTCAGAACAGTACAGATATCCCCCAAAGTCAGCACAGTACAGATATCCCCCAAATGTCAGGACAGGACAGATATCCCCAAATGTCAGGACAGTACAAGATATCCCCTAAATGTCAGGGCACAGTACAGAAGATCCCCAAATGTCAGAACGGTACAGATATCCCCCAAATGTCAGGACAGTACAGATATCCCCCTAAATGTCAGGACAGTACAGATATCCCCAAATGTCAGAACTGTACAGATATCCCCCAAATGTCAGGACAGTACAGATATCCCTCAAATGTCAGGACGGTACAGATATCCCCCAAATGACCCCTTTTTTACAAAGTAGACAGTCCGAACGTACTTCATAAGAGGCATGGCGAGTTTTTTTTTAAGTTGTATTTTTTTGTCATTAATTTTTCAGAAAATGAAAAAATTATTTTCACTATTTTTTTTTTTTACATACTGTCACCAGGTGCATAGTACAGAGTCATCATATAACTGGCATGGCGGTGATCAGGGACACTGACTGGTGACAGTATGAATAAAAATATATACAGTGGGGATCGAAAAGTTTGGGCACCCCGAGCTAAAAAATTTGTATTAATGTGCATAAAGAAGCCAAGGAAAGATGGAAAAATCTCCAAAAGGCATCAAATTACAGATTAGACATTCTATAATATGTCAACAAAAGTTAGATTTTATTTCCATCATTTATACACTTTCAAAGTAACAGTAAACAAAAAAAATGGCGTCTGCAAAAGTTTGGGCACCCTGCAGAATTTATAGCATGCACTGCCCCCTTTGCAAAGCTGAGACCTGCCAGTGTCATGGATTGTTCTCAATCATCGTCTGGGAATAGGACCAGGTGATGTCAATCTCAAAGGTTTTAAATGCCCAGACTCATCTTGGACGACTTGCCCCAAACAATCAGCACCATGGGTTCTTGTGTCTAAGCAGTTGTCTAGAAAACTGAAACTGAAAATAGTTGTACGCTCACAAAGCTGGAGAAGGCTATAAGAAGATAGCAAAGCGTTTTTCAGATGTCAATATACCTCTGTTCGGAATGTAATTTAAGAAATGGCAGTCATCAGAACAGTGGAAGTTAAAGCAAGATCTGGAAGACCAAGAAAAATATTCAGACAGAGCATGTCAGGGCTCCCAGGTATGACCAGAGGTTGTGTGACTGAAGCAGGGAAACGCAAGACTCAGATATGTTATAAACTATATAATTTATTAACACTAACAGTACACAAACATAAACGCAGTGCAATACTAAACTATTATACGGTGCAAACAAACCAAACCACTCAAACCCACAGATAACAGTATATACAAGCAAGCGTCGTCAGGCAGGCCGGGGTCAATATCAATTGGGCAGGTAGGTACAGGGGGAGCAAGCGGAGAATGGTCGGGGTCACAGGCCAGGTTCAGCAGGTAGCAAGCAGCATAGTACAGAATGGTCAGGCAGAGGGATGGTCGGGTCACAAGCCAGGGAATCAGAACAGGTAGCAAGCAGCTTGTAGTACAGAGGGTCAGACAGAGGGATGGTCAGGGTCCACAAGCCAGATCAGAGCAGGAGAAGTCAGCAAAGACCAGAAACAGGATGCAGGACAGATACAGGGCCCAGGACAAAACACAACACCAAGGCAGAGTCTGCAAGTCTGGCCATCCCTTAAATACACCAAAGTATCATCAGTTCCAGGTGTTAGCTGGCTGAAAGGTTGTTGAGTCTCTGATTGCTGGGAGCACCCGCTGGCCAGCCCTGGTACTGGGCAGATCAAAAGGCAGGTGAGTCCCACCATTGCTGGCCCAGTCCAATTCCTAACAGTACCGTACCCCCCCCTCAAGGAAGCGGCCTCAGGACGCTCCAAACAGTCCTAAGCTGGGCAAAATGTCCCACCAGCCCGGGTCTGGGCAAACTGGCGGGATATCAAAGACTGCACACCGGGCAGGACTCCGGGCAAGCGGCACACCGGGCTGGAGTGCCCGTTAGGCAGCGGCACATCGAGCAGAGGCACACCAGGGCAGAGGCACACCGGGCAGAGGCACATCGGGTCAGGACTCCGGGCAAGGCACATCGGGCAGGACTCCGGGCAGAGGCACACCTCGGGCAGAGGCACACATCAGCAGGACTCCAGGCAGAGGCACATCGGGCAGAGGCACTCCGGGCAGAGGCACATTCGGGCAGGATTCCGGGGCAGAGGCACATCGGGCAGGATTACCGGGGCAGAGGCACATCGGATTACCAGGCGGAGCAGCAGGCAGCCGGGCCACCAGGCGGAGCAGCAGGCACCGGCACCGGGCCCCCGGGCGGGGCGGGCGGCACACCGCCCACCGGGGCGGGGCGGTGGCCCGGGCCCCCGGGGCGCGGCAGGCACCGGGCCCCCGGGGGCGGGGCGACAGGCACCGGGCCCCCCGGGCGGGGCCGGCAGCCCGGGCCCCCGGGCCCCGGGCCGCGCGACCGGCCCCCCGCGGGCGACGGCACCGGGCCCCCAGGCGGGGCCCCCCGGGCCCCCAGGAGGGCGACAGGGCACCGGCCCCCCAGGCCGGGCACCGTGCCCCCAGGCGGGGCGACAGACGTGCCCCCAGGTTTGGCGACAGGCCGGGCCCTCCAGGAGGGGCGACAGGCATCGGGCCCCCAGGAGGGCGACAGGCACGTGCCCCCAGGCGGGTGCGACAGGTGCCCCCAGGATGGGCGTCAGGCAGGGCGTCCGACCGGCGACAGGCAACCAGCCCCCAGGGGCGACAGGCACCGTTGCCCCCAGGCGGGGCGACAGGCACCGTGCCCCCGGCCCCCAGGAGGGGCGACAGGCAGCATCAGGGCCCCCAGGATGGGCGACGAGGCATCGTGCCCCCAGGCGGTGAGGCGGCGACAGGCATCGTGCCTCCCAGCGGGGGGGACAGGCAACGGGCAGTCGGCGTCCGGGCGGGTGTCGACAGGCAACCGGCGCCCCCGCAGGAGGTGGCGACAGGCACCCGGGCCCCCCATGCGGGGCGACAGGCAAAACTCGTGCCCCCAGGCCCCCGGCGGGCCGACAGGCACCGAGTGTCCCCAGGGCGGGCGGGAACAGGCATCGGGGCCGACCAGGTGGGGGCGACAGGCATCGAGGGGCCCCCCAGAGGAGGGGCGACCATGGCATCGTGGCCCCCAGGAGGGGCGACAGGCATAGTGCCCCCAGGCGGCACTGGCGCGACAGGCATCGTTGCCCCCTAGGCGGGAGCGACAGGCGTATCGTGCCCCCAGGCGGACCGGTCACTCCTATATCAGCGGCGGGCGCCGGACCCCCAGGCGGCGAGCCGACAGTCCTCGGGACCCTCTGGCGGAGCGGGAGGGGCGCTACGGACCGCCCAGGGCGGAAACTACGCATTGGCCATCGGGCCCACAGCGGTGCGGGCGCGGCGCACGGACCACCGTGTGGAGCGACAGGTTCTTGTGCCCTCCCATCGGCGGACAAACGGCGGGCGCCCGGACCCCCATGTGGAGCGACAGGCAATCGGGCCTCCAAGAGCGGGGCGAACAGGCATCGTGCCCCCAGGCGGATTCCACAGTGACAGCGACAGGTCTCGGGCCCTCAGGCGCCGGAGCGCGGCGGGCGCCGGAACCCCCAGGTGAGACGCGACAGGTCTCGGGCCCTCGCAGGCGGATTGACAGAGGCCAGGCGCCAGAGACCCCCCCAGGCGGAGCGGACAGGGTCTCGGGCCCTCAGGCGGGAGAGGCGGGCGCCGGACCCTCCAGGAAGGGATGAGGACAGGTCATCGGCGTCTCCTCAGCGGGGAGCGGCGGGCGCCGGACCCCCAGGAGTAGGCGGACAGG
Source organism: Staurois parvus (assembly GCA_951230385.1). Taxonomy (NCBI): domain Eukaryota; kingdom Metazoa; phylum Chordata; class Amphibia; order Anura; family Ranidae; genus Staurois; species Staurois parvus. The sequence continues at coordinate 9,944 of CATNWA010002842.1, read as the reverse complement.
TACTAGCGGCCCTACTCAGGCGGAGCAGGCGGGGCAGCCGGAACCCCCAGGCGTAGAGAGACAGGGTCTCTCGGGCCCTCAGGCGGCTGCGGCAGGCGCCGGACCCCCAGTGAGAGTAGCGACAGGTCTCTGGCCCCTCAGGCGGAAGTGGGCGGGCGCCGACCCCCGCGCCAGATGGTCATCAGCGGACAGGTCTTCGGCTGCCCCTCAGGCGGGAAGGCGTGGCGGCGCCCGGACCCCAGGTGGAGTATGCGACAGCGTCTCGGGCCCCATTTTTAAGCGGAGCGGCGGGCGCATCGGGTACACCCCCAGGAGGAAGCGACAGGTTACTCGGACGCCTTCAAGCGGTGTGGCAGGTGCCCGGACCCCCAGGACGGAGCGACAGGTCTCGGTGCCCTTCAGGCGGAAAGCGACTTCAAGGTCTCAGGCTTATAGCCACCAGCGGCGGCGGTTCGGGCGCCTTCGGATCCCCAGGCGGAGCGGCGGCGCGCTTGGGCCCCCAAGCGGAGCAACAGGTCTCGGGCCCCAGGCGGAGAGGCGCGGCAACACGAGACACCAGGCTCACGGCGACATGTGGGCTCCGAGTCAGTACTGGTATGACCTGCAGGCACTGGGTCCGACATGGATTTCTTGGCTGGACAGCGGGCCATCGGGTCAACCAGGCATCAGTGTCATTTGGCTCGTACAGCGGGCAAGCGTCATCTGGCAAGGCTTAGGTGGGCCTCTCGGATCAGCGACTGTGTGCATGGACCGCGGGTGCACTGGGTCAGACATATTGATGTTGATCGTCTGGCTCTGGACAGGGGCATCGGGTCACCCAGCATCAGGTCATTTGGCCTCGGACTGCACAGCGGGCACCGCGTCATCTGGCAAGGCAAGTGGGCTCCGAGTTCAACTGAGTATGACCGCGGGCACGTGGGTCAGACATTGGATCGTCTGACTGGACAGCGGGCATCGGGGTTCAACCAGGCCCATCAAGTCATTTGGGCTTCGGACAGCGAGCACACGCGTCATTCTGGCAACGGCAAGTGGGCTCTCCGAGTCAAACTGCGCATGAACCGCGGGCACCGTGGCAGCCATTGAATCGTCTGCGCTGAAACCAGGCGGGCATCGGGTCCACCGGCATCAGGTCCATTTGGCTCGACAGCGGGCACCGCGTCATCTTGGCAAGGCTAGGTGGTCTCCGAGTCATCAGGCTCGACAAGTGGGCACCGGGTCATCAAGGTACCGGAAATGTCTGGCCACGTACAGCGGGCCATCGGGTCATCAGGTATGACAGGCGGACACTAGTCACGCAGGCAATCAGGTCATTTGGACTCTTGCCAGTGGGGCACCGCGTACATCTGGCAAGGCACGTGGGCACCGAGTGTCACCAGGTACGACAGCGGGACTCTGTGTCAATTGGCACGACAGCGGGCACCGGATCATCTGGGAATCAACAGCGAGGCCATCGAGTCAGAACCTGGGCGCCGTGTTAATAGAGATCGTGCAGGCTGGTATCAGTGTCATCCATTGCTGGGTAGAGGGCTTCAGGCCGGAGTAGAGGCATCAGCAGCCGAGTAAAGAGGCAATCGGGGCGCCGAGTAGCAGGCATCGGGCCCGAGTTAGATGGCATCGGGTCCGATGTAGATTGAGCTTCGGGCTCACCCGATGAGTAGAGGCATCGGGCTGAAGAGTGGCATCAGGCCGAGTTACAGAGGCATTCAAGGGCCGAAGTACATGGCATCATAGGGGCCGAAGTAGAGGCTTCAGGCCCGCGTAAGGGCTTCAGGCTGAGGAAGAGGCTGCAGGCCGCGTAGAGGCTTCTGGGACACCGGAGTAGAGGCTTCATCAGGCCCGAGTAGAGGCTTCAGGCCGAGTAGAGGCATCAGGGCCGCAGTAGAGGCGTGCTGTAGAGGCTTCAGGCCGACAGTAGAGGCTTCAGGCCGAGTAGAGGCTTCAGGCCGATGAGGACGGCTGTACAGGCCGCGGTCAGAGGCTTCAGCCGTGTAGAGGCTTCAGGCCGAGTAGAGGCTTGCAGGACCGAGTAGAGGCATCACAGGTCCTGAACCACGGAACAGCAGCTCACCCGGTTTTGCGATACTGGCAGGATGGTATTGGTTGGAAGTGAATTTTCGCTTATTGTTCGTGGGGTTTTAGACTACTGGATGCACTGCAAGGTAAAATTGCAGGTCTGTGCTAAACGAATGGGAGCAGCTGGAGACAGTGAAGAACTGGAGGATGGAACAGGAGAGAGGGAGCACCGGTTGCATTACAGAGGGCTTTTTTACCAGGACGTTTTAAAGGAAGGATAGGTGCTGCGCGAGTGGGAACAGTCGGGTTACGTGACGATTGCGGTAGATAGCCACAGTATCACTGGGCTGGTAATGGAGGAGCTGGTGGGGAATACAGGAGTAGAGTTAGGCGCAGGCGGGGGTCTTGTGTAAGCTGACTGAGGCTGGTGGTGCAATCCAAATCTGTCCCATGTCTGACAGTAGGGGTTGAACAATGATGAGGCCTTACACGCAAAGCCTGTCTGGTCAATGATCTGCAACTGCGTTTTATACAATCTCTTAGCTGTCTGATCTCCAGCTGCTCCCTCTCCTGTTCCATCTCCAGTTCTTCTCTGTATCCAGTGCTCCATTCGTTTATGCAGACCTGCATTTACTTGGCAGGTCTGCAGGCAAGCCGACATGGAGCAGCTGTGAGTGACACGAGAGAAGAACTGGAGGATGAACAGGACGAGGGGCAGCAGCTGGAGACAGACATAAGAGATTGTATAACGGCAGTGCAGTCAGCTTGACCAGACAGGGCTTTGTGTGAAGCTCAGCTTTGTTCTACCCATACTGCAGACATGGACAGATTTGTTGCACACAGCCTCAGTTCAGCTTACAAAGGACCCTCGTCACCTGCTCCCTAACTCTACTCCTGTATTTCCCACCAGCTCTCCATTTACAGCCCAGTATACTTGGCTATCTGATGATGTCAGTACCTTGTTCCGCACTCTCGCTGCAGACCTCTCTGCCTTTAACCCTTGTAAGAAGAAAGCCCTCTGTAGCATACTGCTCCTCTCCTAGTTCCAACCTCCGCAGTTCTTCTCTGTCTCAGCTGCTCCATTCGTTTGCAAGACAGTGAAGAAAGGGAGGATGGAACAGGGAGAGGGGAGCAGTTGCTACAGAGGCTGTTTCTTCAGGGTTTACACAGGCAGGATAGGTGCTCGCCGCGTGGGAACAGGGTACTGACATGCGGTAGATAGCCAAGTATATGGGCTGTACGCTGTAGGCAGCTTGGTGGGAATACAAGGAGTAGAGTTAGGAGCAGGACGCGGGGGTCTTTGTAGCTGACTGATGGATGGGGCTCTGCAAACAAATCTGTCCATGTCTGCAGTAGGGGTTGAACAAAGCATGAGCTTACGCGCATAAGCCTGTTCTGGTCAATGTACTGCACTGCGTTTATACAAATCTCTTAGTGTCTGTGGTGAACATGATGGAATAACACTCCAGAAAGTAACCACATCATTCCTCTAATTAACCCACACCAGGGACTCTACGCTGGTCTGCACTTATGGTGGCAAAAATTCATCCCTGCATTCGGGGGAACCAGATGAAACAACTCTGCACAAACCTCAATCAATGGCTGCACTCAGAGAAACTGTGCCCCTGAGTCTACTAGACACATGTCATGCGAGCTGTATACATTCTAGCAATTCATCCGGGTATACTCCTTCAGAGTTTGATAAGCATACTCCCGGTCATCAAACTCTAGCAGATATAAATACTCAACCTCATCCAGATTTTCGCATCCACTTCCCATCAAATACAAGCCAAGATGCCTTCCCTGTGCAGCAACTTTCTGGTCAGGGATTGGCCTTGGTGTATTGTCAGGGCTACCAGAGAGCACCCCTGTATTGCATTGACCAGAGGTGTGTGACTGAGCAGGAAACGCACAGACACTCAGAGTATGTTATAAACAATATAATTTATTAACACTAACAGTACATATCATAAAAAGCTAGTGCTATACTAAAACATAAATACTGATGCAAAACAAACCAAACCACCCACAGATAACGCAGTAAGACAATGCACGCGTCGTCGAGGCAGGGGGGTCATCGATTCAATTGGCATAGGTAGGTACAGGGGGAGCAAGCGGAGAGATGGTCCGGGGTCACAGTGCCAGGTTCAGAAGGTAGACCAAGCAGCATGAGGTACCAGAGGGTCAGGCAGATGGATGGTTCCGGGGTCACATAGCCAGGGGATCAGAAACAGTATCAAGCAGCGTAGTACAGGAGGGTCAGTCTAGAGGGACATGGTCAGGGGTCACATAAGCCGAGGGATCAATAGCAGGAGGAAGTCAGCAAAGGAAACAGAACAGAGAAACGGATCTGCAGGACAGATACAGGGGGCCCAGGGACAAACCACAACGACCAATGCAGAGTCTGCCCAAAAAAAGTCTGGGCCATCCCTTAAATACTACCAGTATCATCAGTTCCAGGTGTTAGCTGGCTGAAAGGTTGAGTCCCTGCTGATTGCTGGAGCGCACCCGGCTGGCCAGCCCTGGGTACTGCAGAATCAAAGAGGCAGGTGAGTCCACACACATTGCCGGCCAGTCCATTCCTAACAGAGCAGCTCGCAGGATTGTGAGAAAAACAATTCAAAAACCCATGTTTGACCTGCAGAAAGAAAAGATCTGGGCAGACACTGGAGTTGTGTGGTATACACTAATTCCCACTATGTGGGGGGGGGTAATGTTTTTTTTTTTTGTGGGGGTTTTTGTGTGTGTTTTGTGTTGTGGTGGGGGGGGGGGGGTAAAAGCATGATATCTGTTGATACATATATGGTCTTCATGGAAAGAGAGTCATCAGAAAGAAACCTCTTCTACGGTCCTGCCACCACAAAAAAATCATCGTCTTGAACTTTGCAAATGAAAGCATATAGACAAGCCTGATGTCATCATTTTTGAAACAAGTTTCTTGTGGGTGACCCTGATCTGAGGTTAAAATTGAAAACTTTTGGCCGGAATGAGCAAAGGCTACGTTTTGGAGAAGAAGGGGCGCACAGAATTTAATAAAATAAAAGAGAACCTCTGTCCAAACTGTTAAGCATGGGGGTTGGATCAATCATGCTTTTGGGGTTGTGTGTTGCAGCGTCAGGTGGCACAGGGAACATCTCACAAGTAGAAGGAAAAAATTGGGATTTCAATAAAATTTCAGCAAATTTTTTGGATGGAGATGGTAACTCTGATGCCATCTGTGGAAAAAGCTGAAGTTAAAAGAGAGGATGGCTTCTACAAACTGGATAATGATCCTAAACCACACCTCGAAAATCCACGGGTGGATTACATCAAGAGGCGTAAACTGAAGGTTTTGCCAATGGTCTTCCACACAATATCCTGACCTCAACATCATTGAAAATCTATGGATAGACCTTAAAAGAGCAGTGCGTGACAGACAGCCCAGAAATCTCAAAGAACTGGAAGACTTTTTGTAAGGAAGAATGGGCAAAGATACCTCAAACAAAGAAATGAAAGACTCTTGGCTGGCTACAAAAAGCGCGTTTACATGCTGTGGGATACTTGCCAAAGGGGGGCAGTGCATGCTATAAATTCTGCAGGGGGCCCAAAACTTTTGCAGATGCCATTTTTTTGTTTTCTTGTGTCATTTTGAAAGTGTAAATGATGGGAAATAAAAATCTAACTTTTGTTGAACATATTATAAGAATGTCTAATCTGTAATTTGATGCCTTTTGGAGAATTTTATCCATCTTTTCTTGGCTTCTTTATGCACATTTAATACAAATTTTTAGCTGGGGTGCCCAAACTTTCGATTCCCCACTGTATATATTTTATTTTTTTTTTATTTTTCAATTATTTATTACATTTTTTTTCTTTTTTTAAGATTTTTTTTTCATATTTCACTATGTTCCAAAGTAGTACAATGTTACCATAGTAAACCCAAACCCCCTCTAAGACCTCCAGGACTCCTTTCCACCTCCACAAGGTTATAAGCAGGGGCGGGACTGACCATTTCGAGCACTCGGGCACTGGAAAATTGGTGAAAGAAAATGAAAATGTATATTTTTTACGCAAAAGTTGTCAATCTATGAGAACTATTTCTATTACACAGTATAGGGGCATACTTAAAATTACACCCCAAAACACATTCTCTAACTCTTCCTGAATATAGCGATACCGCAAAATGTGTGAGAATTTTTCACAGTCTGGCCACATAGAGTGGCTCCATATCCAAAAGGCACCTTTTGGAGTTCTAGGGGCCAAAGTTACACATTTAAATTCTTGACTACCTATTGCCACAATGTTTTGTGAGTGTGTGTAAAATGTGTGCAAAGACTGGAAAATTACAGTTAGCTGTACTGGATCTCTCTCCTCACAGGACGATGGCAGTGAACATGATCTTTACTGGTGTGGCGGTGGTCAGGGGGACACTGTATGAAACACAGGACAAACTGTACGGTGATTAGGGACACTGATTGGGTTACTGTATGGTGATCAAGGACACACTGGGCCACTGTATTAATGGAGCGATCAGGGACACTGGCTGGGCCGCCGTGCGGCGATCAGGGGAACACTGGATGGGCCAAGCCTGTGCGGCGATCAGGGCCACATGGGCCACTGTGTGTCGATCAGGGAGACTGGGCCACTGTGCGGCGATCAGGGACACTGGCCTGCTGGGCCGCAGTGCGGCGATTCAGGGACCACTGGATGGGCCGCTGTGTGGCATCAGGGCCACTGGGCCACTGTGTGTCGATCAGGGGAAGACTGGGCCACTGTACGGTGATCAGGGACATGGCTGGGGCTGCTGTGCGGAAATCAGAGACATACTGGCTGGGCCCGCTGTATGGCGGTCAGGGACACTGGCTGGGCCACGTGCGGTGATTCAGGGATACTGGCTGAGCCACTGTGCGGTGATCAGGGATACTGGCTGAGCCACTGTGCGGTGATCAGGGATATTGGCTGGGCGCTGTGTGTGGGTGATCAGGGGTACACGGCGGCGATCAGGGACACTGCTGGGCCACTGCGGCGATCAGGAACACTGTGCGGTGAATCAGGGCCACTGCTGGGCCACTGTAGCATTCAGGAAAACACTGCTGGACCACAGTGTGGGCGATTCAGGGCCACTGCTGAGCCACTGCGGCAAAAACAGGGCCATGCTGGGCCACTGTGTGGCGATCAGGGACACTGCTGGCCCACTGTAGCGATCAGAGTCACTGCTGGGCCACTGTGTGGCGATCAGGGACACTGCTGAGCCACTGCAGCAAAACAGGGACACTGCTGGGCCACTGCGGCAATCATGGACACTGCTGGGCCACTGCAGCAATCAGGGCCACTGCTGGGCCACTGTATGGTGATCAGGGACACTGCCGGGCCACTGTGTGGTGATCAGAGACACTGCTGGGCCACTGTGTGGTGATTAGGGACACTGCTGGGCCACTGTGGCGATAAAGGAAACTGCTGGGCCACTGCGGCAATCAGGGCCACTGCTGGGCCACTGCAACAATCAGGGACACTGCTGGGCCACTGCGACAATCAGGGACACTGCTGGGCCACTGTGCGGTGATCAGGGGACACATCTGGGCCACTGCATTGATCAGGGTCACTGCATTGATCAGGGTCATGTTGGGCCATTTGTGCGGCGATCAGGAACACTGCTGGGCCACCATGTGGTGATCACGGACACTGTGGCAATTAGGGCCACTGCTGGGCCACTTGTGGAGCGAACAGGGCCACTGTGTGGTGATCAGGGACACTGCTGGGCCACTTGTGGGGCAATCAGGGCCACCTGCAGGGCGATTTCGATCAGGTGTCACTGAGATGGAGGGCAGTTTGTTTTCTTCTCCCTTTGGCTGTCGGCTCCTTCTCCTCTCACAGACAGAACTCTGTGTGAGGAGAAGGAGCCAGATGCACCATGCAGCTTCTGTTGACAGACTGTGTCCTTATTGGACATAGCTGATCACATGGTATAGGACCGATTTCATTGGTCCTGTACCATGTCACGTGATCCGCCGTGTCCGTGGGACACGACAATCCCCGGGCTCGCGGATGCGTGCTCTAGGAGCCACGCACGAGAGCCTCAGATGCAGGACGCCGTTTAGAAACGGCAACCCCGCTTCTGGAGGTGTCCAGTCCACCCGTTTATATACAGCGGCCACACGGGAAGTGGTTAAAGTAGCACAGCACCATATAGCAAAATGTGGTCTGGTCATGAAGGTGGGCAGCACAGTGGCTAAATGGTTAGCACTTCCGCCTTGCAGTACCAGAGTCGTTGTGCATGTTGTCACTGTGCCTGCATGGGTTTCCTCCAGTTTCCTCCCACACCCCAAAGACATGCTGATAGGTTAATTGGATCCTGTCTAAATTGGCCCTAGTATGTGTATGTAGGCATGTAAGTTAGGGAGCTTAGATTGTACACTCCTTTTTAGGGTTAGAGATCGATATGAATGTACAATATATATATGTAAAGCTCTACGTAAATTGGATGGCACTATATAAGTATCTATATTAAATAAGGGGGGGGGGGGGTGGGTAGTAAATCTTCCGGAGGGGGCGGAGTGGTTAAATTCCTCCATATGTGCTTGTCAGAAATAGATTATAGTGATTGCAGTTCCCTAGGCTAGTTTTTATTATATCGTACTCTGTGATCATAGTTCTTTACATACCATTTATTGTACACGGATTTAAATGTAATTCCTTAAAAACTTACATAAACAATATCTACTAGAATATAATACATAGGATTGTTTATATACAAGTATTGGATATAATTAGCACTCCTTTGCACACGCCAGTACCCATCCAATGTGAGTTTCTTGCTGGAAAAAAAAAAATATTTTAAGCAGCAAGCAAGCATGGATTCATGAAAGACAGAAGTTGTCAGACAAATGGGATTTCTTTTTATGAGGAGGTGAGCGCAAAACCTTGGACAGAGGGGTGGCAGTGGAGGTGGTATTTACTTGGACAGAGGGGTGGCGGTGGTGGACGTGGTATACTTGGACAGAGGGGTTGGCGGTGAACGTGTATACTTGGACAGAGGGTATGGCGGTGGGGGACATGGTATACTCGGACAGAGGATGGGTGGGGGTGGTGGCGGTGGACGTGGTGTTACTTGGACAGAGGGGGGGTGGCGCGGTGGACGTGGTATGGTACTTGGACAGAGGGGGGGTGACGGTGGACGTGGTATACTCGGACAGAGGGGTGGGGGTGGCGGGATGGACATGGTATACTCGGACAGAGGGGTGGCGGTGGGGGGGGGGTGGACATGGTATACTCGGACAGTGGGGTGGCCGTGGGTTGGCGGTGGACATGGTATACTCGGACAGGGGGGGGGTGGCGGTGGACATGGTATACTTGGACAGAGGTAGGGGGTGGCGGTGGACGTGGTATACTCGGACAGAGGGGTGGCGGTGGACATGGTATACTCGGACAGAGGCGGGGGTGGCGGTGGGACGTGGTATACTCGGACAGAGGGAGCGGGGTATGGGTGGCGGGTGGACGTGGTCTATTATATTGGACAGAGGGGTGGCGGTGGACATGGTATATACTCGGACAGAGGTTGTTGGTGGCGGTGGACATGGTATACTTGGACAGAGGGGTGGCGGCGGGTTGATTGGTATACTTGGACAGAGAGGGGTGGCGGTGGACGTTGGTATACTTGGACAGAGGGGTGGCGGGTGGACATGGTATACTGGACAGAGATAGGGGTGGTGGTGGACGTGGGTATACTTGGACAGAGGGGGTGGTGGTGGGACGGTGGTTATACTGGGGACAGAGGTGGTGGGCGGTGGACCTTAGTGGGTATACTTGGACAGAGGGGTGGTGGTGGACGTGGTATACTTGGACAGAGGTGGGATGGTTGGCGCTTTGGACGTGGTATACTTGGACAAGAGGGGTGGGCGTGGACATGGTATACTCGGACAGAGGGGGGTGGCGGTTTGACATGGGTATACTTG